>SNQJ01S0048777.1:36023-77432 GCA_010110895.2 Picea sitchensis
TCTGCATAATCCCATGCAAAGGCATCAAATTGTCTTTGGAGCATTTCAATCACTTGTGTCTTTTGTTCTGGTTCCAAACTAGAGTTGATATACAAAGGTTTTCCTGGGCTAATCTCAACAAGTTCAGTAGTTTCTTCCTTATCGGAGGAGGCTGGTGATAAAGTGTATAATCGAGTGATATCAGGGTGCCAAGTTTGTTGAAATTCAGAACTAAAAATATGTGCCAATTCTGCAAAAGACCTTGGGTATTCAACAATTTGTGTTAGCCAAAAATTAGCTTAAGACTTGTTCATCTGATTGTTCTTGTATTCCTTTTACCTGTTCAAGTGTTAACAGAGGTCTGATGCAATCTTCCTCTCCATAAGGGTTTTCTAACCAAATAGGTATTTCCTGTGCCGGTTGGGTAGGAGGAAAGAGAACAAGTTTTTGGCTATGTGTGCCATTGGATATAGTCATCCCACCAGACCGACAGCTGATAAAGGCATTTGTTGTGGCCAGACAAGGGCGGCCAAGAACCACAGGATGTCCTGGTTTGGAGGATGATTTAGAATAGATGACTAAAAAGTCTACTGGGTATTCCCAAGAAGCTAGGGTGACTATGACATCATCTAGACTTCCTGCAGGGATAATGATTGACTTATCTGCCAACTGGATCATGGTTTGGGTTGGTCTTAGCTGATTGATTTGGAGCTTTTGCATAGTGTCAAAAGGAATTACATTAATAGCTGCACCCAAATCAATGAGTTTGTTTGGTAGAGAAATTCCATTAATTTCAATAGTGACAACTGGGTTTCCAAGGTCATTATATTTGTATGTCATTTTAGAAATAAATTCAGATAATTGTCCCACTACCTAAACAAGAGGAGGTTCCTTCTTCTTCCTTCCTGGTTTCTTAATGCAAAGATCCCTTATAATTTTGGCGTAAATAGGGATATCCTTAATAGCTTGTAGCAGAGGTATTTTTATGCACACATTTTGTAATTCATCTTATATATCTCTGTGAAAGGGTGGGTCGGGTTTCTTCACTAATAATATTTCAAGGTAAGGTGGAAGATTAATTTGTTGGGGTACTCATACAGACTGAGAAGTGATTGGGACAGGAGGAGAGGCCTCTTCTTCTACAGGGGTGGTTTGAGTGTTTTCTTCCTCAGAACGATTATCATTTTCTTCCTGAATTATTACTGTAGGATCTAATTGGTTTACCACTTTCCCCGATCGTAGTTGAATTTCGTAGGTGGGAAAGGTTTTAACTTCTATATTTTGCACAGGGTGGGTGGGTCAATTATTGGGGTTAGGGATTGGCTGGGAAGGGATTGTTGTTGGTCTCAGAGGATTGTGGGCAGCTTGGTTTTGTGGTTGTTGATTGGAATTTATAGATACTTGCTGCTACTGATTAGGATTCAAGGGGGTTGTAAATTGCTCTTGTATAGGAGGTGGGAGTAAAGCTTGCATCTGTGGTAGGTTGAATCCAAGCAGTAATTGGGAAATGTTTGCAGGGTACTGTGGATATGTAGGGTAAGAGGGATTTCCATACATAGGTCCCCTCCAACCTTGTTTCCAAGGCTAAGTTTGTTGAGGTGTCCATTGTGAATAAGTCATTAGGGAAGGACCCCATTGTTGTTGTTCATATTGTGTATTAGGATCATAAAATGTATTGGAATTTTGGGCTCTCCAAGGTCTTCTAGAAGGGTATGGCTATCCTTGTGAGACTCCTCCTCCCCTATACATGGCTTGTAGTTCAAGCAAGGTTGGACACTCAGATGTGGGATGTTCTAGTGTACACAGACTGCAGATTTCTATGACATTTGATGGGCATTCTTTCTTGTTGTTGTGCTTCTTTCAGCATCTATGACAAAATATTGCTAAAGCATCTTCTTCTTGTTTCTTTTTCAGTTTCAGAGTATCTAATTGGTTACTTATTGTGATCAAGATGTCTATTTTAAAGTTCTCCAATAAGTTTCCTAACTCAGTTCTGGTGACAGTCCCTGAACTTTGTTTTGTATTTCTGCTAAAAGGATCTCTTGGTCCTTTTCCTATTTTAGCTTGTCCTCTTGAGTATCTCCTACAGTAATCTGCAATTTCTGAAAAATGTTTTTGGTGTACATATCCTGAACTCAACAAGTTTAAAAATTCTATGCAATCATCCCTAAGACTTTTCAAGAATACAGTTCTTACTACAGCTAGGTCTGAGGTGAATAGTTTTGAATTTTGATAGTTATATAAGAACCTTTATAAGTAGTCTTCAGGACTTTCATCTTTTGTTTGATGCATTTTAAAAATGTCATTTTTAACGTCATCCTTACAATAGTCTTGGTATTTTCATAAAAATGTGTCTTTCATTTGATCCCAAGAAAGGATTGTATTTTCTTCTAAGCTCATGAACCATCTTAAGGCTGAATCTTTCATTGTAGTAGGAAAAAGCTTAAGTTTTTGGGCATCATCTGAGTAGTTATAACTTCTACATAATATGTCAAACTCAAATAAAAATAAATCTAGATCTTTAGTTGACATACCTCTGAAAGTGGGTAACGATGATAGTGGGATATTCTTCATGCTGACGTTTCTGGAAATATCCAAGATTGGGAACCCAAAGGTCTCAGTATCTGTAGCTGCATTTCCTTCTTCTTCTACGATTCTACTGATGGATGGTTTAGAAACTGGATTTTCTGTGTCTCCTAAATGTGGGACCATAAGCAGTCTGCATATAATGCGAGGATCTGGGAAGATTTTGTGGTTGTTGCGGAGGCAAATAACTCATAGGGTTGTACTCTTGAATGGGGGTGTGGGGTTGAGCATTTGATCCCCAAATAGGATTAGACGTACCTGGATACGGTTGGCCTATACCAGGGGGTATGACGGAGCTACTCGGAAGTTGTTGCCCCCAAGTTGATTGAGGATTATGTTGGATTAGATGGTTCCAATACTATGCCAAGGATGGAGGTATGTTTTGTCCATAAGGTGGGGTCGATGGGGGTTTTCCTCCAATTGGGGGTTGTGTTCCAATTGGGATTTTCCTTGCAAGGGGGGGTTGAGTTGGGCCTCCTTGGTGAAATTGTCCACCAACAGGAATCTAGTAATTTGGTGTGAATGAAGGAATGGTGCCACTAGGATCAGCACCTCCGATAGAGGATGGAAAAGGTCCTCTGAAAGGGGGCGGAGGAAGTGTCAGAATGAAACCGTGAGGAGAGCGCCCAGAAGGAGTGGGACCACCAAGAGTTTCAGATGTGATTTGTGTAGGAGTGGGGATAGAGGCATTCAACGCATGGTATCCGGGTGGAAGTGTCAGGGTGACTCTGGGCGAAAGCGGTGTGCCAATGGGGGCTTGGCTAGCCATGATAATCCTGGTGTGAAGACTCATAGTATCTATGTAATGGACCATTTGTAAAGGGAGAGTCATGATGTGGTCGTCTCATGGAGCTTCTGTACCAGGAAAATAATAAGCAGTAGTAAACGGTACTGCATCTAGATCAGATGTTTCAGGTAGCTCAGGTGAGACAGTGATATCAACACCTGCCCCGGAGCCAAAGAGGTCCCGTCTAAAAATGTCGGTAGCCCAAAAAGGATCTTGACCCTCAGGTCCTAGGAAAGGTCCAGTTGGTGATCCAGAAGAATTCAGTCGCATAATACGTCTCTCAGAGTCGGGGTGAAGTCGAAATTCCTCTCGAGAATTGGAAATTTAGAATCATTCTAGAGATTTAGTTCTTTCCACTTGTGGAATAGTGACGTCTTGGAATTCACTCTGTTGAGGACATCCCTCCAGTGAGTTGGTAGGCAAGGGTTGAGAACCTTCTATATTTTCTGGGGGTAAGCCTTGCATTCTACGTGAACGACGTGGAGGGTCAATTGTGAATTCGTTAAAAAAATGACGAAGTAAATTCTATGTTCAACTTGGGTAAACAAACAACATGCACTAGTAAAAAAAATCTAGGAAGCAAAATGAAGCAAACAAGACCTTCTAATTCTGAAGTCACTAGTTGGTGATGAAATCCAATGTCCAAACAATCAGACAAGAAGGGGTTGGGCTAGGGTGGAAAATTTACGTTGATGACCTGCTTAACGGGATTACACCCTGGTGCAAGCTCCCACACATAATTGTGGGTATACCCTCCAAGGAGTCCGAGTGAGTTTGGCTAATGTCGATTCTAGGTACCGTGAAGACTTGTCCCTTCACAGTCACCTTGTGTAAGACCCTAAGAAGATAGGCCACTAAGGTTACCACCAACAACAATAAATCCTAGGGGGATAATCGACAATCCGATCCACACACAAGGGCAGGGTATCTAGCCTGAAATCAGCTTGAGAGGCTTCCACTCATCATTGTGGGTATACCCTCAAGTGACCCATGTAATATGTGCAATCTATACACTGATATCAACAAAGCAGGGTGAGTAACTCTGTTAATATCAATGCGACCTCAGGTTTGACCCTTGTGTGAGAAGGGCTTCCCAGGACAAAATGTTGCAAATGGAATTTGACACTCCTTACCACAAGATGCTATTGTGTGTTTTGTGTTTTGGAGAGTGTATGTCTCTGCCTATTCCAAAGCTCTAGCCTAGATAATGTTGGTGTAATAGACTCCTAGAAAATAGTTACTAGTTAAATTTTTAAAAATTGCGCGATATTATTAAAGGTTGTTGTTACTCAAAGAAGACGGAAATGAAACCGATGTTGTGTGAGACTTTGACCCAACAATGCATAGATACGAATGAAAGATACCAATTTTTTGTTCGATGAATCCTATTTACAGGAGGGAAAGAGGAGTTTTCTGGAACAATCTTGAACTACAATATACAATCTTCTTTGAAATATCAATGAATCATGAACAATGCCAATTCTCTATTTGTTCTATTTCAACAATTGAATGCCAATATTTTCAAAATAAAAAATTGCTTTTAAAAAGAATTTTTTTTTCTAATTTTCAATAGAAACCACACAACAGTGGTGGAACTAAGGAAAACCAGCAACTAATGAAAAGAAATATACAACAAAAACCCAAACCAATCTTTCAATGAAGACAAAAATAACAAGCAGACAAGACTCGTCTTTTCAAATGCATGAGGGCAACAATTTTCCACGTAATGAGAAATTGAGAAAGACAATTAATCTTAAATTTTAAACCGATCACCCTCTCTCAACCAAACAAGCACTCGGATTTCAGGACCAAAGATTATATCCTTGTTAAGAAAAGGTCAAGAGATACTAGTTGAGAAAAAATGAACAAGAAGAGCTTTTGATTTCTGAAGACTAATCATTCACAAAATACGAAGTCAAGAAACAATCAATCAGTGGCCCAAGAAGTTCTTTTTCAGACACACATACAAATCTGGGCATCTGAGAATACAAAAATCCTTAACCCAAAAATTTGCAAATGGGTTCGCAGACTAGCAGTGGTGTACAGTGCGAGAATGAATCATTCTCGCAGGTTGGTCACAAGTAGAGTGCGAGAGGTTCACACTAGACTGAACAGTAGTGTGCAAACTCTAGGGGTTCTCGCACGCTAAAGAAGGGTTCAGTGCGAGAAGGTCTGAAAATAAGCAAAATTTGGAACAAAGACAAAAATTTTGAAGGGACTTCTGGACCCGAATAATCTGTCAACGTCGCCTCAAGAATCAGAGATTGATAGAAATGAAAAATGGTAAGGTAAGAGCAAATGGCCAAGGAAAAACCACCAAAAACCACTAAAAAATGGGTTGCATCCCCAATGGAGTCACCAATTTTGTTATCGGACTAATCGGTAGGTGCAGACACTAAAAGATCTCCCTAGATCCACTTGGATCTAGAACAAAACAGGATAGGACACGATCTTTCCCTAAGTTGTAATCATTGATTCTTCTAACAGGAAGGAATAAGTGACATGCCTTTATATCGCTTCCTTAGGTCTCTGTTGTTCCCGCTTCGCTCTGGTTCTCTCGTGAAGTTAATTCCAAAACAACACAAACCAAACAAAGTGAAGATACCAAAATATATTCAACGTCAACTTATGCATATGATCAAGGAATTACACAATAAAGTAAAAGTGACTTTATGGGAAAGGGACATGCCACTGTATCATATTAATTGAAAGTAGAAGATACTACCTGATCGCCTTGATGTTGCAATCTTCCTTTCAGTGACCCTTGGTTCCAACACAGACACTTTCTTTGTACTTGCATGAAGAAGATCCAATTCCTCTTGATAGACCAAATAGAGCCTTCAAGCTTCTGTCAAAGTAGGGTTCTTCACACAATTCTTTCACCAATTCTTCATTCAATATTCCTTAACCTTTTCCAAGAGAAACATTTCAATATATAGGAGAAGGAGATATGGTTACATGGATGAGGATGATCCCATCAAATCTGATAAGTCAGTAAAATGACAACCATATGAATTCCAACTCATTTTCTAGAAGCAACCATATGAATTCTTAACCATTTTCTAGAAGATTCCCTTCTAGAACCCTCGGGACCTCTTCTCCTTTCCAAGCTTAAAAACAGGTTCGCACCCACTGTATGGATCAAATTGCGAGACGTTCGCACCCTAAGTGTAGGTGGCCTACGAGAATGAAGGATTCTCGCACCTTAGGCCATAGGCAGCCTGCGAACTTACTTTAAAAATATTTTTTTGGAAGGAGACAAGGGCCACTTTTCTCAGGCAAAAAGTCCTTGTTGGGAGCTTGAATACACCATCGTCAAGACATCACCAGAGTGACCAAAATCATGTGTAACACACATTTAAGATGTTATTTAATTTGTGGATCGAAAATTAGTTTCTTTTCCATGTGCAAATAAAAAGAGATCGTTTAAGCCCATCGATACAATGCATCTCCCTCCGCGCCTCCACCGTCAGCCAGTTAGAATTTATCTACAGAGATTTGGCGACAGTTTGTTTTGAATTACATTCATTACTCGTATTAACTAATTGATATGACTGGTAGGATCTCTCCCATTATATTCTTTTAAGTCATCGTGTATGATCCTATTCTACGTGGCAAGGAGTTCAAAACACACAGAAGATCAAGGCTAACGATCTGGATAAGGCTCACAAGGGTCAGTAAGTATTAAACAACAATCATAGCGAGCATTATAGGTATGTATTGTCTTATGGTGTTATTTTTTTCAGCTTCATTTCATATGTTTCAACCCAACGCTACTCTGTAAGCATGTTTAAAAGACCATTTAAATTGCAGGAACAATGTCTCTGAAGAAACCCACCACCAGGAAACCCCCAAGAGCGTCAAAGCTGCAAGAACCAAAAACGGGAGAGGGCTCCTCCCCAGTGATTGCAAGGCAATTAGAATTCACTCCAAAACCAATGCCCATCATTAAGATGGCCACCAAGAAGGTCTTCGCCCAGCTCCCAACCTTCGAAGACACAAAGGCGAACATTGGGACCAAAAAAGCATTCCCTCACTGGGAAGAATTGTTTAAGAAAATCACGAAGGAAGAACCCCTCGAGTATACCCCACACAACGATCCTTATACATGAAGACTCGATCATGATGTCCTTCCAAATATCCATGGGGAGTATCTGCACATGGTGGCAAGACGGACTATGGTGTTTCCTTGCATTGAGCTCTTAAAGTGGCTCATTGACCATGTTGATGCACAAAAATATTTGATTAACGACGATAATGGTGACTGTGTGGGGGTTTTCTTTCCATCAGAGGTTTAGATTTACTACAAGCTCAGGGAGCTGGAAGAAAAGTTGAGCACCGATTTCGTTGTAAGTTTCTATGCAGCACACGACACTAGAAAAATTGTGGCGTTGTGGTTTACGGAAGACAAAAAATTCACAAACCGGACTTCCGGCTGGTATCGAATAGCCAATATAAGGAAACCATACATATACTTTATGGATCTTTTCTGCAGGTTGCATGGGGAGAAAGATTTCTCCCAGTTTTCAGAGGCTTGGATACCTCTAGCTTATACGGTAGCCATTTCAGGCATGAGATTCAATTGGGGTGCCATCATCTCCAAACAGTTGATCACTTGCATACAACAAGACCAGACGTCTGTTGTGCTACTTATATGTCTAATATAATGCACTCATTAATTATCAATCCGGGATTCGTAATCAGCAGAGTTACAAGACACCAGTAAGAAAGGTAATTGCTAATGTCATGAGTATAGAATCAAACTAGATTATGTATGTTGGAAACAAATCAAAATAGCAAACTACAATGCACTTTGGTTGTCTTTCACAGAGAGGATATCTATTTCATTATGGCACATGCAAGTATGAGATGGAATTGGTTTGATAGATCAACTCTGATGTCTGACCCATAAAGCTAACTATGCAATCCACACTTTCTAAAAGGAAATCACACATCAATCAACATAGCATGGGTAGTTCAATAGTCAATATGTTGGTTCTACTATGGTTCACAATGAACTTCACTAGTTCTTATCCAAGTAGTGTTGACTATTGCTGCCAATAGCTATGATCACTCATGGAAATCAAATTCATGAGAATAGAAACAGAGCATATGCAAAAATAGAGCAATTAAAGATCTCTAAGAAATTATAGAATGGAAATCTTAATCTAATTTGTATTGCTATCATCTAACAGAGTTAAAGCTTTAGCTAATTCAATGTTTATACTATTGAAAACAAACACTAATGCAAATCTACGAAGAGGTTGACCTTTGTTGGGCGGTGGGCCCTTGCCGCTTCAACAGGTCAACTACTGAAGTCTACAGGAAGCTTCTTTTAGCATACACATTACTCACACTCACAGTTCAAAACATAAAATTAAAACTCTCTTTAACAACTCAACTCATTCTTAATCATAGATAATAAGAATATGGAGATAAAATAACATTCCATTAATCTTCACTCAGGATATGTTCTGTACTATCCTACGCTGCTTACATGTTGATGATATGATAATTATCCTCTCTTCTACCATCCTTTCCAGGGCTATTTAATAGTCTGAATCGTGAAACACAAGGAGGAAAAGTGATTTTCAAATCAATCAGTTGTTAAGTTTAATCATTCGGTTACATCTTCAGCTTCATCCTCATGACATGAAGTGCATGAGGATGAGGCAATCAACAAACTATTCTTATCATAGCAAATAGATGTCCACCAATTGACTTAGGCAAGATATGGAACTTAACTTAGTGCATTAGGCTCTTCCATATTAGTACTGGATCATAACGGGTAGATGGTATCGGATCATGACAGAGCATGGCCGTTGGTGCTGGATCATAACAATGCGTGTTGTTGGTACCATATCGCAACAGGTAAGATTTAGTATCGGATGCGTTTGGTACCGAATTCAGACAGTAGCAGGCTTGGTGCGCAGGTACTGTATCATGACAAAGATGGTACAGGAACGCTAGACATCTAGAGGTCAAAGATTCACATATGACAAATCGAGCATTAGTACATGAAATATTTAATTCCTTAACTCAATAAACCATAAAATGCATGAATTAACCATACTTTACCTTATGACCTTATTACTGGCAATTGGTAGTGTTCTTGTCATTCACTCAAGCTTTAGGTAGGCCCAAAAAGTTATAGGTGAATAGTATAATAGGGTAATGGGAATGTCAATTTCGGGTCTCAACAATGTCTAAAGAGGGAGAAACCCTCTCCTTCTACATGGCCTCGTATATGTTGGGCGACATCTACGCTAGGAACGTTTTCTTTGGAATGATCCTAAACTATCCCTCCTTTGAGCTCCCGGTCCATGTATGCTTCAACATTCTATGGAAAAATAGGTACAAGAAATCCTATTCTCTTATCTGTGACCAGTTCATTGCATGCATTTATGTTTTACTGTTCAAGAAAGAGTGCCCAAGGCTGTTGGATGAAGAAAAAAAAGGTTACATTGAAGGTAGGTCACTAGTATCTAGATGAGTGTGAAACCTACATCAAGGTTTTCGACGCCACAGTAACACTCCATTTATTACCTATACAAGTCCCTGATCGACTAGTGTTAGGGGAAATTTTCTATCAGACCATTTTGTAACGTTATAACACCACTTTAGTAAAAAAGAAGAAGCGGGCCTTCATACTTTATGGGTTTCATATTGGCTTCTACATGGTCAAAGAAACCACGCATGCTAATAAAGAAGGGCTAAGTCAATTGGAATTCCAGTTCCAAACTGGTCATTTTCGCAAGCACGATCCCAAAGGTCTGGTTCTAAAACATGCATCATAGGTATCATCATGTTGGCCTTTATGCCCTTGATCAGTTTGAAGATGAAATTTTCACCGAAAACACTCAAGACTGGAATGAGGTGGCAGTAAGGATGCTTGATCCTGGAACAACCCAGCTCAAGGCCATGAGTTGGGAAGAGAAAGCGACGTCCTTGGAGCAAGCAATTCTCAGGACCCAAGAAGGGGAAATAGCATCGGAACTGGGCGAAGCGGTGGATGACCCTCAAGAAGCCATTGGAGCGGCAAAAGTTTATCAAGAATATCTGGTACAAATCAGGGATTCCCCCGAGGTTCAAGTTGAACAGGGGATGGGGGGACTTCTGTGGTAGCAGGACCAGCTGCTAATGAAGCAGATACAGGATAACCCAGACCTCATCATAACACCTAGGCTTCCAACTGATATCTGAGAAGGAGGCCCAACGGAGCCATGCGGCTCGGATTCCACAAACCTTGGTGACATCAACAGGTCTGATGGCTTAGAATCCACTACATCGCTGGCAAGACCGTCGACAGGGGGGACGAATCAACCAGAGACAAGAAGGTTGTTGGTAGGAATATGCATGCCTAATCCTATGAGCAAGATTATAAATATATATAGTGATTATGAGAGATCAGAGTCATCTCATGAAACTCTTGTGCGTGTCCAAGTGGAAAAGGGTTCTGAGAAGACTTCTTCCCTGGAGCCCGAAGTTCAAACAAAAGAGGTCCCTCAAAATGAAATAGAATCTGAAAGTGGCCTTGAAACAAAGGGACCCAATACATCAGAGACCGAAGTAGGTCTGAAGGACAAGCCTAAACTGGAGGAGCCAAAGAAAGAATCCCCTCAAAAGGAAATCAACGGTTTTGTGGCCAACGAGCAAGTAAGTAATGAGTATGTACTCGACGTCTTTATTCTGCCCAATACCCAAATCCCTTATGAGCGACAAGTAGAGTCCGGACCTACGAGGCACAGAGAGGAATTTCAAGAGCCTAATCTTGAACGAGTATACACCACCAGCATTTTGGGAAACATGCTCAGATGGGGTGATCGACAGATACCAGATCCGGTAGACGAGGTAGCAGATATCTATGCCATCTCCTACAATCAAAAGAGAAAGGCCATCGTGCAAAGGATGGTAAATAAAAGAAGGATCACGTTGGATAACTCCATCTTGGTTATTATAGAGGAGAACTTGATCAACACATCAGACGCTCAAACGTTTGAACTTCTTGGTGTGGGAAAGGCACTCTCGGATGCCACCCTGGTGTTGGTCACTATAATTGCTTATTAATTAAAACAATCAAGTGTTACATAAATTGTCAACCCAGGGAAGTCTATTTATTTCAAAGGTAATCATACACTGTATATGCTCAATCTCAAAAGCAATCCAAAGTTGTAGTAAAAGTTACACTAATCACATCTTGCTTTGAACAGACTGAAGTTCTACTTTGAATTATAGTAAAAGCAATCTATCTATTGCAGAGTTTAAAATTCAAAGGAAAATAATTATCAGAAGAATCCTGGATTACATTAAGAAACAACAACCTAGGAAAAAGGAACCTTTCAGCATACTACAAAGAAGACCAACTATTCTGTAACAGAGAACATGACCCTATTCCCCAAAGTAGGAATCTTCAGCACCTGTCTCCGACTATCACACTTTCATAAACTCATTCTGCAAACAGAATTACCAATCAAAATGATCAACAATTACCTAGGAATGAATTGTATGAAAACGATGTAACAATCAATTGAAACTGAGTTTCAACAAAATTGGGTTTTAACAAGGTATAAATAAAAATAATACTAACACACTACAGAAACTAATGGGTGAATCTTGTGAAGAAGGTGGGCCCTCTCCTTCTCACAAGATTCCCCAGAAATGAAAGGAACTAAGAAGAAATGCTCAGAATGATCTTTTATTCATCTGTCCAATGTGACAATCACAATATCAAGAGTGAACACGCTCCTTCTCTGTAATTCCCTTCTAGCTAAGCCTTCCATAATCTCCTTCTAATGTTGATTTATCCCCTATTTAAAGAGGAGAATCCTCTTAATACAATTACGCATAAAATTACATGTGTACATACAAATCCTATTCTTAGTCTTATCTAGTCTTCTATGCTGGAATAGGATATTCTGATCTTCCATAGAAAAATGTTGTTATAGTGGTTGTAATGGTGTTGGCTTGAGGTACAGTTGTTGCGGTTGGTGTAGCAGCTCCTTTATTTATCTTTTCTTGTTACTGTTGTATGTGAAATACTGTTTCAGCATCGCAAATCACAGACTGTTTCAGCAACAGGATTTGCGTACTGTTTGACTATTTTAGCAACATGGTCTTTAAGAAGTAACGATAGTTGTAATGGTGTTGGCTTTAGGTACAACTATTGCGGCCAGTGTAACAACTCCTTATATTTTCTTGTTACTGTTGTATGTGAAATGTTGTTTCAACATCGCAAATCATGGACTGTTTCAACAACGAGATTTGCGTATTGCTTGACTGTTTCAGCAACATGGTCTTCAAGCAACAATGATATATTAACTGCAGTCTTCAAACTGTTTTAGCAACTATATATTTCTGATTAATGGCTAAGTATGAGAGTAATGTAAAATTACATGTAAAACAAATTAAACATATAGCAAAGAGAAGAAACGTTATATACCTTTGGAAAAATAGATTAAGGTGATAATGTAGGCTTAAATATGAGTGGGAAAAGGATGTAATGATAGCAAAAAGTATGAGAAAAAAGGTACATTATAGGGTCCTAACACCTGGATAGATCTAAGAGATATGAAAAGGAACTAGCCGATGCCCTAAAAGAGATTGAGCACGTGAGTTCGAGGAAGTTTATAATGAATTCAAGAAAGAATGACACCTTTTAAATGTAAAAATAGTTGAGTTCCAGGAGGACACTCTCATGGCACTCGCGACATGAAAGGATATGGAGCAATGGTATGAAAGGGTGCAGCAAGCGGTAGAAATACTCAAGTACATTGAGGCAATCCAACAGGTCCGAGACAAGCAAGAACATGACATTCAAACAGTTGTCAAAAGTAGTCTTAACCATATGAAGATGTCAGCCAAGTACTGGGCTAAGATGTCTTGGGACCCACATCGAGAAATCCAAGAGTAGTGGATCAGATGCAATAAGCACTGGGATAAAATTAATAAAGAAATGAAAGATATCAGACTCCCGATTTTGGTACCCCCGACAACTTTGTCGACCTGAGCAACATAGTGGAGTCGCATGCCAAACAAGATTCTCTATAGACCAAATAACTCGCAAAGATGACTGACGCAAGACCAGGGCAAGTGAAATGATTCCCAGAACATCCAATCAGAGCCTGAACCATGCTACAACAGTTGGACTCCAGCCTAGTAAAGTACCAGGTGCATGCAGTGGACATCAGGGGAATATATGTGGCTCTGATGGATCAACACAGATTTCCATGGGCCCAAACTTGTGAAGAATTGTTTATCATTTGGTTTGAATATGAGAGAACTCACCCTTTTCAAGAGATATCTCAAGTTGACTGTTAAAGAAACTGTTAGAAGATGACACCACGTGGTGATTTTTGTTTTTCTTAAACTACACTTATCTTTTAACTTCAGTTAAAATTTATATTATAAATAAAGGCATCGACCAATTAGTCACGGGTCGATGGTTTTTGTAATAACTCTTTATTTATGGTTGTTAAGAATTATTTTGAAGATGCTATGAATTGACAAGTCCTTCTGGACCAAAGACAAATTGTTTTTATCAAATGCATGTGATTGGACTTGGAGAAGAACTACTTCCTATCCTGTTTCATGAACGATGCAGTAATGAGTAAGAGCAATTAATTATGTTGTCAAGTTATCTGGTGCAATGTTTTAATGTTCTTGGCTTTAATGATGAAAATGAATCGTTGTGTTATTATGTGATGAATGGTTATGGTAGATAAATTATTTGTCTTTCCATTATCTTATTACATATATGATTTCTTTCTGATAATTAGTTTCTCAGACAACAATTGGATGCACACATGGTTGATGTATTAGTACTAGGCTTGTGGTATAGAATCATTGTCTTCATGTTTGAGCAGCGGGTTATACCAAGCTCAGCCTCTTCCCTAGTAGCTAAAACTTAATCCTGTTTGTTGTCAAGTTGGTTTATACTGACTTGCATCTCTCATACCAGTCCCACCCAAGAGAAAATATAGAAGAGAATAGTCCTAACTAAAGGAGGAGCCTTCACAAGAAAACAAAATCCCATCAGTAATTTGGCCAGATAGCAAGATCTAGAGAACCATTCCATCTTTAAATGTTGCAGAGTCTAATTGGGCCTTGGTGTCAGGTTTGGTTCCTACTGTTGAATCAAGGGATTTAAGTCCCATCAACAGGGTTCAAGGGTTATCCCTCGAATTTCTTTTTAGGAATTTACCTGTTAAATATTGTAATTTCGTAGTCAATGTGGAACTTTCATTATAAGGTCATAAATCTTATGGTGGAATTTATGTTAGGGTTTCCTCCCAAGAAGGAAACCCTCTTTTTATATGAGGGAATTGTATTTCAGCTATGTATGATAGAGAACATTGGATTCTCAGAGAGGATTTTGTGAGAGAAGGAAGAGGAAGTCACAACGGGTTTTTTATTGGTTGTATCCCTTCATTTGTTGGATATTAATAAAGGAAGGAATGACAATTTCTTTGTGGACACATCTCATATTGGGTAAACCATGCATATTTGTGTCTTTGTTTGTATTATGCTCTTCTGTGTTTTATTTATACATTATTTTATTGCTATGTGATCTAATTCCTAACACAAACAACACTGGTGCTCCCCATGGGGACACACTTGGCCTAACATACCCTTTACGTATCATCTCTTTTAATTTCACTTTTAATTCCACCAACTATGGTGTGCTCATCCTATAGGTAACTTTAGATGTCAGTACTGCTCTCAATATTAGCTCGATGGAAAATTTGATGTCCCTTTTAGGAGGTAACACAGGTACATCCTCAAGAAACACATATTTGAATTCATAAAACATCGGGTGGTCTTCAATTTTCAGCTTACTTCTCTCTGTTGAGTTTAACACTTGTATAGAATATAAGGGACACCCTTTTCTTCTATACTTCTTGATTTAAAGTGTTGATACTTTCCTTACTGACATAGGATTTTGTATGCCCTATAACATCCTCTTTTTTTCTTCATCATCTTCACAATACAAGATATTATTAAAAAAATCCATTTTTGCTTTGTGGGAAACCAACCTGTCCATTCATATCAGCATGTTATATGACCCCAAAGGAAGCAAGTTCCAAGTTTCACATGTATGCAGTCTATTCATTTTAAACAGGCATGTTTCAATCATCTATGTCACCTTTCGCTTGGTTCCCATGGCTAGCTTAACCAACCACAATTTTGCATGCTTCCTTCTCTGTAAGGAACATGCTTCAACAACTTGGGGAGAAATATAACTAAGGTTAGAACCAAGGCCAATCAAAATCGAAATGGACCAATTGGAAAGTATACCTTCCAACTCTACCACTGAATCTTGGTGTTCTACCTGTCAATTCTTGAAAACTATATAAATTTGTGGCATGTTTGTAATGTACTCATTCTCCAAGTTGAGTCCCATCATTGCAAAAATGAACTAGCCTGCTAAAACAAAAATCTTGAAATGCCCCAACACATATAAAATAAAAACCAAAGGGTAGCAGACCCATAAAAGTTACAAAAATAACATTTTAATTTACCCATGCATATAACAATATCTATAAAAACATGAATTCATCCAATAAGAACAAAGAAAAATAACGACATTCAAATATTCATTTACACAACAGAATAATCATAATAACGTAACAAAAACTTATATGTTTATAAAATATAACCAAACGGCTACATATGAAGGATAGTCCTCCCAACCATAGGCTTGTTGTTCATTTTCTCTCAACATCAAGCCACCCTCGAGCTAAGTATATGAGTCCACAAGGAGATATGGCCTTCCTGGTTGTACACTCTCCACACTCAACAATCCAAAAACTCAAGTTATACTCCAACAATAATTCCCATCCACCAACTCTCTTCCCCACAACCTGCAAAACCTAAGGAATGTACCCCCTTCACTTCTCTCATTCCATTGAGTTGTACTGGAGTGTGCATCATGGGATCTAACTCTTTGCACTTGGTTTCTCAATCCCAAATGCTGCATGGGGTTGATTTCTTAAGACCCATGATGTTTTACCTGAGCACTATGATGCTCTCTTGCATGACAACTCATCTTACCAACTGCAAGTTATGAAAAAAAAATAACTTTGGGTTTGGAAGCATCCTCTGTACATTATTATTCGAGAGGGTGCCAATGAGGAGCCCAAGAGATCATATTAGAGAACGATTACGAACATGGCTTACAATGGTACAATGGACTAAGCTATTGGACCACTTAGGAGGAGGGAAATTATCCAACCCTTATGATGATGAATGTTTTTATTGGTGGGTGTGTCAGGTTCCCTTTATTGAGGATTACTCGTACGCCGGGATCGAATTTCTGGGAGATATTGATGTCATCATTCCTCATAGTGATGAGCTTTGGGACATAGGTAACCTTTATTTTATGTTATTTGATTTTTTCTTTTGGATTATATATTATATATACATATGAAGGGAAAAACATATTATTTTGGTGAGATCCAAAAAATTAACACATGATCTTTAAATGTGCATCTAGATAGAGAACTAGTGATACCAACATACATTCCAAGACATAGTCGTCGAGGGAGAGAGGAATTTGGGCACAATGAAGATGCGGTGAGGACCTTACAGAGCATGGGCATAAACTTGGAGGCCCTGACATGATCTCTTCTTATGACCATTATAGACGACCTACTCGTAGGGATGCAACGTCATGTAGTAGGAGTACCCCAAACATGGGTCCATTTGTTATGAAATTTAGAAAATGTCATACTTTTCTATGATAGAGTTCACCAGCCTTATGCCTAGGCTATAATGTTCAGAGAACATTATTTTGTACTTATATACATCCGAGGCTAGTAGCCCAAATTTTGTACTATGGATCTCTTTTTGGACATATATATATGTGTGTGCGTGTGTGTGTTGTATTTATATTCTACTTGCAAATGATTAAATATTTACATGTGTAAAATGTGTGTTCTTATGTTATGAACGTGAAAAGTGTCAATCTAGAATGTAATTAGCATATGCATTTGTAACTATATTAGCACGCCTAGGAACATGCTCATAGGTAACAAACTCAAATGATCATTCCAGAAGACATACCCTAAGGAACCATTGTAACAAGACTGGATCATGAATATGGTATAGACCATTCAAATGTGACACAACCAACTCAGAATCCAAGAATACGTGAAGGTGTTAAATACCATGTGACAGAGCATCTCACAAAATATCGATGACAATGCTATACTCAACAACATTGTTTTAGTTTCCACTGAGACAAACACCTTGGCCGGATACTAATGGTTGGTCCAGCGAGGCGATAAATCACCCACAAAAGCGGAAAATACCCAGAAGTTTTGAAGGCATGAAAAATGGCTTGTCTCACGAATCAAAATAGGATGGCGACTCCGGCATGCGCCACCGCAGCCAAAGCTTGATGGTAAAAAATGTAAGGAAAATGGAGAAACCTATACAAACCTATATACAAAAATGGCAATAGTACAAGGAGAACCAGGTACTCAAGCCGCAAGAAGCTCGAAGCATGAGTACTTCTTAATGTAGAGCCATTTTACGGGTTCAGACAATATATTAACTCATAAGACCCTTTTCCAGCACCCATTTACGGTAGGTGTCATGGATTAAACTTTCACGCACGAGAATCCTTTTCGTGTAGACTAACACAAGGTCTCCTTCAAAAAATATCCCCGGGTATACAAACTTGTCTTACTAAGACTTGACGTATTTATTATGCACTTCATTTGCTAAATATGCATCTTGACATTTCTCATTGAGATGTTCAAAATAAGCATTATTCAAGTTGCATCATGTCGGGTAAGAGTTCGACAATGATTTTAAGTGAAGGATTTTACATTCAATGGGAAAAAGCGCTTCTACTAGTGAAACAAGTTGAAAAGGAAAGAATCTTGTTGCAGTTTTGACTAAGGTTAGGTAAGCCCACAACACTGGATACAACATCAAATTCCAATTTGACTTTGTTTGTGTTAACCGTCCTTTTCAATATATTTTTTAAGGATTTGTTAACGTCTTCAACCTGACCATTATCATGAGGATAGTAAGGCGACGAGTGATCATGTCTGAAACCTAATTTGATGCTAACTCATACCATGTAGTTCTGAAAGTGACCGCCATGGTTAGTGACAATCTCTCTTAGAATCCCAAGACTAGTGATGACCTGATTGAACACAAAAGCGTTTTGGTTTCACCATCATTATCGAATGTCATCATGGCTTCTTCCCACTTTGTAAAGTAGTGAATGACCACTATAATGTATCAATGCCCCTAGACAAGGTTGGGTGGAATGTCATGAAATATACCCCCACTTGGTGAAGGGGCTAACAACAAAGATGGGAAACATAGGAGCAAGGTGCACATGCATATTCTTTGTAAAGATTTGTCGTGAATGGAATTTCTTGACTACTTCTATGCAATCCTTAAAGATCGTAGGCCACAAATAACGAGCACACAAAATATTCTAGGTTGTTTCCAACCTTGATAAATGACCACCATATTCTCCACCATGGAAATCATTCAAAACAACCTTACTTCCTCATAGGTGAGGCAACAATGTGGATAGGTAATTACCCTCGTTATTTGATACAAAGTGTCGTGATGATGAGAATATTTCTTCACTAGGTGATATGAATCCAATAGGTCATCATCCATATGAAAATGCAGAAGGAACTTAGAGTCTAGAGATATATAAGGAAATATCTGTACCAAGGGATCAAATGAAGAGATGGGGAAGATATGCCCATCTAGGAAAGAGTCAATTACTTCACTTTCCTCATTCTCTACTCAGAAATCCGACATCATTTTAAAGAGACTAAATATTTCTTGGATTGCATGGAAGAAAATTCCAAATCAAACTCTTGAAGAACAACAATACACTTGTTATACTTCCCTGTCATCGTCGAGTCAAGACATGCTAAAAAGGATTAAGGTCAGCGATGAAGGTTGTCTTATGCAACAAAATATAATTTTGAAGCCACTGAATAGCATGAAACACTACTAAGGAAAGTTTCGCGGCGGTAAAGAGGTACTGATTCGGGATAACTCCTTCAGTGGCTTAAAAGCAGTAGATGACATGCTATTGGATATCATCATCCTCTTGAACTAAGACCATGCCAATAGATGATTCATATGTTGCCAAATACAACAGGAAATATCGATTATAATGCGAGTCGAAACTGATGCTTTTTTTAATGCATCAAACGAACGTTGTGGTGCCTCGTCCTAATAAAATGAAACCCCATTTTTCAAAAGACACATAAATCATTTCATAATATTAGTATAGTTAGGTACAAAGTGTCGAAGAAAATTCGCCTTTCCATGTAGAATTTGAAGGTGGCAATTATGTTGAGGGGCCGAGTGATTTCCTCACTCTCAAAGGGTCAACCATGATCCCTTAGTTGAAACTTCAAACCAACGGATATCTAGAAATTAGCATAAAATTACATTTATGTGGATTCAATAAGATTTGGTAGTAATGACACCTTTCAAAAAGAAGGTGGAGGTGTAATAGATGTTGAGCTCTCTTACAAGAATGAGTTGTAATATCATCCAAATAAGCCTCCACTATATACTGACTAGTGAAGAAAACACCATGTCCCGTTGAAAAGTTGCTCCATCTTTTTTAAGTCCAAAAGGAATCTTCTTGTAAGTGAAGGTTCCCAAAGACATATGAAAGTTGTATTATGTCGGTCTTCCGGTCAAATTTCAATATGGTTGTACACCTAAAAACATGCATAAATGAAAAAATCTCATTCTCTGGTATATCATCAAAGCTGGTTGATGAATGGCATAGAAGTTATCTTTAGGGATCTATTCAAGTCACGAAAATCCATACACACATGGATCATACCTAGTTTCTTATCGACTAGGCGGATTGGACACCCATTCCGTCAAAGGCACTGGGTAAATGAATCCATATTTGAGTAGTTTCTCTACCTTAGCTTTAATATTTTCTTCTTTCCTTGGATTCATTGGTCACAACTTTTTTCGAACTAGTATTGTGTTTTCGTAGGTTCAAATGACATGTTGAATGATTCGAGGTTCCATGCTTGAGAATTTCTTCATATGACCAAGAGAAAACATCTCTAAATTCCTTAAAAGGTGTCGTGTACTCCTATTACGTGTGGCGTTTCCCAATAAAGACATTTTTACAACGGGTCTATAAATGTGAGAGCGTTTTGTTATATTTTCCATATTTCATTCAATGTAGACACCATGCACAACCGAGTTCTGGTCTGATCAACACTCCTACTCACGGTTGACTTGATTTCTCCATTTTCCACACAACTAATCTCGAATCACGATCTATGATGTATCCTCCCTTGGCATCGACTCCCCTTCATTGCCTCAATAATAGCTTCCTCTGAAGGAAAGATGGTATCAAGACAATTTAGGAATTTGAAGAAATTTGAGGTTCCTAAAAACTTTGGAAAATGTAGTCCCTCCTCCAAATAAATAAGAGGAGATTGATTTAGGTGCGGGAGTGGTTTGTTTTATATAACTTGATGGCGGAGATTACTTTCTTGAACCTGAAAAGAAGAGATTGATTTGGGTCTATAATTGTAACTTGTTGTGTAACGATAGAGTGAATTCCTTTAAGAACAGTGTAATAAATCTGACATGTGTGTAGAGCCGAATCATGGTAAAACCCATGGATCTCATATATACGATGCTTTGAAATAAATGACTCTTGTAACAAGAGCCATGGAACTTCGACTTTTGGTAGTTGATCGGGGTGGCATGAATGTAGGACATCGATGATGGAAAATTAAGGTACCCATTAGCAAAGTATACATACCAACATCAATGCTCTTAGTTGATAACTGAGATTTATTAATCCATGGAAATGTGGATTATTTATTTGACGTGGATCTAGAACGGTTAAAATTCATCTGATCAATAGTCCCGCGATTCTTCCCTTATTGGGAAGCATAAAATTTGAAATACAAATGAGATGAAAACTCGCCATAGGATCCAACTCTTTCCCAACTTAACAAGTTACGGTCGGTGAATGCATCATTGAATTCTGCCCTAGAATGAACTTTCCTCTAACTAGATTGGAGAAAGAAACAACCACAAATTGTGGCTGAGAAAAATGCCATCAATCATTAAACAAAGTCGGAAGGTGTGAGTTCTGGAGAGTCGATATATTTCTAGTAGGACAAAGACATGATGCATGTAGAATATACCTCATCAAAAATTGTCCTCCTAATGATGTGTTTTGCATAAATGACATCAATCTAGAAGGCTACATGATAAGGAAGACGAAGCTTCACATCAATAGCATCAAAATTCATAGTGAAGGGGCTGGAAGAATATGCCACTTTGATCATGGATAACAATGTAGTGGGTTGCGTGGGGAAACTCTAAAGCACCTCAAGAGAAGAAATCCCACACATCATTTGAGCTAAATCGTCAACAATAGAGTAGTTGGATGTGGCTTTGGCATTATGGTTGTGCAATTATCTTTTGTACACACCTTTCGGTATGTACATCGTCATTTATTTCTTAGGTTTCTCTATGTGAAGAGGTCCCTAAGGATATAAAGTATCTTTTCCTTTCATTTTCGACTCTGAATTACTACAATTGTGAGACCTGGTTGACAAACATACCTCCTCTTATTTTCACTTTGAAAAATTAACCATGTTAACAAACAAGAACGATTTGTCTCGCAAAGGTGTACCAAAAATTCCCCCTTGTGGATTGGAAGTGGAAGATCCAACCTACATGTTTTGTCCTTACGGAAAGGAATTTTTAAATACAACAAGTTGTTGTTGTTGTTGTTACAGCTTTATCAAGCATTGGGATTCTTCCATTTTGGGGCATTGATTAGTAATTTGATCATCCCCACAAATCTTGTGTGGTAAATTCACTTT
The DNA here is from genome assembly GCA_010110895.2 of Picea sitchensis. Lineage (NCBI taxonomy): Eukaryota > Viridiplantae > Streptophyta > Pinopsida > Pinales > Pinaceae > Picea > Picea sitchensis. The sequence goes on from SNQJ01S0048777.1 coordinate 58,245, forward strand.
CCTATTTTCACCCTTTTCCCACTCGGCATTCTTATTAGGATTTTTTTCATTGCCCCCCATTACCCTTCTTTTTTTGCCTTTCTTTTTCTCGATTTGTTGAGGGACCCACCGCGGGTCTTCCATGAGTATTGATTGCATAGAGTGTACATTCAAGGATTGGGTTGTGGGGGTAGTCGAGCCAGAGGCTGGATCGATCACAGTTTGTTGAATTAACAACTGTTGCATCTGGTTAGAGACCAAAATGCGGCTTTTATTTGAGAGAAACCAAAAACTCCATCGTCATGTGTTCCTGACTTCAGTTTCACTAATACAAGGGTTGAACAAGGTGAGTTGGGAATATTCTAAATAGAGCATTCTGGATTGAGTGTAAATCAATTCCAATTGTTGTGCCCTAAATATTTCCTACTCTTCTAAGAATACCCCTAAATAGGCCACATCCTTAGAAATGTAAGGAAACAATGACTTCAAGAACCATTCTAAGAGAAATTATGGTTGAATTGTGGCTTTAATAAAGCTCTTTTGTCTCCTCCATTCATGAATATGATAAAAATGTGGATATGGCGTTGTCTTGTTCAAAGTTGGCCAAAATATATGTATCAGCGTCGTACTGGATAGGAGTATGAAGTGGTTGAGGAAAACCATGGTAAGGTCATCACATTTCACGCACTTTGACCTTTCCATTTCTATATACCATTTCTGACGACCCTAGTGAGGGTACGTTGGAATAAACCTAACTAGATCGAGTCATTGTTTAAAGAATTGGATGAGCACCATAAGTGAAACTTTGTCGTGATATGATCTGTAGATATTCTGCCCTTTGAAATTCGGTATGTTTGATGTTAGTTTGGTGGTAACCGTAGGCCAACTTAGGTCGTGACAGATCAGGTCGTTCATAAACTTGGACAAGTCTAGAAAATGGAGAGTTTCCATAAAAGGTAGCATGGGTTGCGTCATAGACTGATTAACAACTTGAAAAGAATGTCCTGGATTGTAATTGGCACCAAGTTTCCAATAAGAGTTTGTCGATGGAACAAATATTTGGGTAAAACCTTGTTGGCTCTATTTAAATGGAGGATAACCTCCACCCATCTGATTCCCAAATGGAAGAACATGGTTTCCCCTTGCTAGAACACTTTGTGAAAGAACTAGACCTTGCATGGGGTTATATTGATCAATAAAAGGGTTACCCCCTGAAGGCATCCCTTGTGAAGGGAAGGAACCTTGCATGGGATTCCACTAAGATTGGAAGGGGTTTCCCCATCACCCGGAAACCACTAGGTCTGTTGAAAGGTTACTCTTGAATCCACCATATAATGTGAACGGAGTGGAAGTTGAGGCCATGCTAGTGTCACCCATGGAAACGCCCCAGACTCTGAAGGGGTTAGGATAAGAAGATTGGAAATCCCATCTCCCAACGGATGGAAATGATGGAGGAATTTGACCTCCATCCCAAGGGATCGCTTGGTATGGAATTGACGAACTTCCTACACCAATGCTAGAAACTTAGGATGTTGGTTGGGAACCATCCAACGCATTGAGCATGCCCATTGAAGGCATATCGAACAAAAAAGTGTTTGAAATCGATGGCAATGACATGGCTCCACTCATGGAAGGACCATAACCAATGACCAACAGAGAAATGCTACTAATTGGAGTGACTATGGTGGAATTAACCACACTAATCTTTATGTTGGACACACCAGGTGGAAACAATCCACTGGTGACTATTTCCAAAGTGGGAGTTGTAGGGACTCCTGACCCAGACACTTGCGAAGTGTCTTCCATAGTGACCCAGTGAAGAGGGATGATATTAGTAAAGTCTTATCTAGGATGGGGAACTTGCACCACAGGTGATGAGAAAGTTCCAGTTAGCGAAGGGTTATAAGCTAGAGTGTATTCTTCATCTCTAATATCTTTAGTCATTACAAGCTATGGTTCCAAGGTGTTAATATCTGAGGAATTCGTAGTTGTGATCTCAACTGGACCATTCGACACAAAATAACTAGATTGATCAAGACAATGCCTTAGTAGAGGCAGGGGAGAATTATTTCTATTTCCTCATGAGGAAGACATTGAATTCTCCTCGATCTACGAGGTGGTTTCTTAGGCACTTTGAGTTGTCAACTCTTGAGTGAACATGCACACAACTATCTAAGAAATTCTATGATCGTGGAACACACCACTATAAAAATCCAAAAAGGAAAAAATGAGCAAAAATGACCTTGCCAATATCCCGACTCAGGTGGAATAGGTCTTGAGATCAAAATAGTCACAAGGTAGGGTAAAGGGCCTTCCAGATAGAGGCATGGGTTTATTAAGTCTCATGTAACACCAAATGAAAGAATGAGAAATGGTTATCTCGACCTCCACTAACCAACCTTATATGGTGCAAGTACCCATGCTTCATGGGGAACCCTCCAGTAGTACGAAAAAGTGTGATGCGAAATCCAATCCATGTACCACAAAAAACCCTCGTAGTCACCTCTAATATCCTAGGAATGGCTACTAAGGTCCTGAAATTGCAATCAATGGGGTACATTCGGCGATTGATATCAAACATATGGACGGGTAGCTAATCTCGAATCTCGAAGCGTCTACGAGGAGGTATGGGTATTAACGAAATCCCCAATATACGATCTCCCCACTACGCTCAATTAATATCTGGATGGGTCTCCCCTCAGTTCTCCTTCACCTGACCTCGTGTTTAGATAAACAAATTAACATTGAACATAAGAAGTGTTAATCAAATCTTTAGATAAAAAAATTCTTTTCTTTTGTATTTTGCAAGTTAAAGCAATATATGTTCGAATGTATGCAAGAGATATTTAAACTATTTTGCACTGCATCCCTAGAATGATTTGTAAACAATCATGCATAACATAGAGAAACGACTTGGCACACTGAATTTCTTTTCTTTTGAACAAGGCTACCTTTAACTGAAGTAACTACCTATCAAAACAAACAGAAAGAATACAGGCCTGAGTACTAGCAAACAATTTATTTTCTTGGTAAATTTAAGACGAAAACAAGGAAAGAAAACTAGCAACCAAGCAAAAAAAAATTTCATTAAAAAGAAATGAACATGCAAAGAAAGTAAAATTTTATTTTTATTTTATAAATGAAGAAGAGAAAGGAAAAGCGAGGAAGAAATTAAATGGTAACTAACCCTTGAAGAAAATCAATCCCCGAAATCAACCCAGATATACAATCGATCTTTCATCTGACCTTAACTACCCTAAAAATTGAAAGCCAAGCTTACAAGCAAGAAAAACCTTTTAAGCAAATTAAGAGTTTTTACAAACTGTAACCAACAATCCAAAGCATCAACAGACTTAGGGGGATCAACAAATATTGAAAAACCAACTAAGACCAGTCAACTCTGAGCAAAAGACTCAAAATTTCAAGCCAAATACACAGGTCCACGACTGTGTTAACTACAACACGCGGATATGTGTGGGTCATAGAAGTGAAAAATAAGGATGTTTGCGCCTTACATAAGGACAAAGCATACATAAGTTATTTACACTTGAAAAAAGAAAATTCAACCCAAAAGAGAGGATTACAAAACTTTTGGAAAAGTTTCTAAATGATGAAAACTCTGATAATGAGTCCATAAATGAGGAAGAACTGCAAAAACCTAAGACAACTAAAGAAACCCTAAAATTGACCCAAACTGGGAGATTCCCCTAGTATGGTTGTCAATTCTGTTATGAATATTTCCCACATAGGTCAAGTCCTGATAGAACCCGAATTCAAAAGATGAACCAGTACATCTATATTGATGCATGCAAAATAACTACTCTTATAAGGGAGGCCCCTACTTTGGATCCTTCATTTGATGTTGATCCCCACTCTTGCTTCTTGAAGCACTCCTAATCTCTGTTGGAACTAGTATGCAATAGGAAACCAAGAGTAGGCTTCTACAAGGTAGTTATAAATTCAAATAGCATATATCATGTGCATGGATTCAAATATATAGGAAATACATTGGCATATGACATCAAAATGAACCAATAAACACACAATGGGAGGGAAATATGCTTTCTTCTATTGAAAAAAATGTGAGAAAGGTAGTCACAACATAATCCAACCTTCGGTATTGGTTTGGAGACAACTTCCCTAGGTTCCTCAAGCAAGCATCAACTCAGTAGGGAGTCTCTTCCTTAGATAACTAAACAAGGATAGGAACACACCTTGAAGTTATAAAGAGAAGGAAGGAACATTGGAAAATGAGTTTTTGGGTATGGGATGATATTCATAGAATGAAGGGGTATAGGGAATCTTACTGAATTTTTCTAGCATGATCTTGCATCTCATATGTTCCTTTCATCCATGTCCCCAATGGTGAATGTATACCATCCTTGATAGGTTAAGGAGGTTTAATTCCATTTGGTATGGGATCAAGGAGTTTGGGAAATGATCCCAACTGAAAACCCTCGCCGAAAATTTCGAATTATTTTATTTTTCACCATTTTGAGAGCATTTGGTGTAAAGCTAGCAAAGGCATATGTCGATGTTACTTTCGAAACCCATGGATATAAGAAAAAGTATTGTTTTTTAAATTCCTTTGATGAGGGAAGTTGGGATTTTGATTGACAAGATAGGGGAAGGGTTGGGCCATGTCACGAATGCATAGATGTGGCAATTTATGCTACAATAGACACTTAGCAGTGATCGTGAACTTTTGTATGAAGGCCATGGAGATATACAACTTCCAACTAACTGTAGAATGACTTGAGGGGTTGGGATGAACATAGAATGAAATTCATTTGGTCATGCAATATTTGCGCACGGAGCACAATTCAGACACAATGTATGTCAATAGACTTGCTGGCAGCTATTGGGTACACTTTGTCTTCTAAACAAAGAAGACAAAGACATGTTGTCAGGAGAAAAAAACATGAATGGTGATGCCTAGTGGAGGTTTCATCAAAATACTCAAGCAGGGAAGTTGCAAATGCCGAATGGGTTATGGAAGTGACTTTCCAAATTGGGACAAGGGGCAAGACCTTGTCCATATTCCAGATTCCCGACTAAAATGAGATGAACAAGTTAATAATGCGATTGGTGGTCAACAAGACAAGAGGGTTTGGACATATGATGATACAGAGAGCGGACAAAAATAGTTTGTTGGATGTGTGGGGTGCCATCCATTCTCTAGCAATGAACAAAACAGTTGGATTGATCACGCAACTAGTTTGAAACTTGATAGGATCTAATGTACATGACACACAAATGATAGAGTTGAAGTATCGAATACATCATGGGTCAAGAGAATAGAGCGCTCTGGCACACTTTGTAGAAATTTCTAAGAAGAGTTTTCCTTGATGACAACAACTGAGAATACTTGATTTGTTGAGTGAGCTGTTTCAAGATCCTGAGATGGGGTAGAGATTCCATGAGATAGATGGAGAATATTTAGGGATAGAAACAACTTGGAGTGGGGAGGATATAAGTTCTCCGACAACCGAGCATGTCACTCACTTGGGAAAATTCGATGTGAACAAAACTAAAAAACCTGAGGAGGAATCGTCGATTGGGGCTTTCAAAGCCGTTTGGGTTTTAGTAGAACACCTTGGGTGTGTTGGTCTTGAATCCAAGGGGGCACACACCTTTCTTTCCTTAAAATAATTGTGAGAGACTTGGGTTTATTTGGAAAGGCGGAAACTTGGGATCAGCTTCTTGCGGTGGACCCATCTTCCCTCGACAACATGGCTGCATCGAAGAGGTTAGTCGACCCAATCGGCACACCGAAGAGTCATGGCGATCAACATGGTAAATACATAAGAAAGGGCGCACACCAAGGATTGGGTGCACCGGTCCAAGAGACATGATGGTTGATAGGCATGCAAGCTTGAATGGGTGCTTGGGTCAGATGGAATTACAGCGAGTGGGTTGAGTGTGGATTCATGAGGGCATGCGACACACCCAATAAACATGATGTTTCACACAAGTGATCTTTGGAGTTCCTATACGAGCAAGGGTGCACAAAGGAAGGCATAAAATATTGGTAGGAGATTTGGGGAACACGTCTAAGGCAATTCTAAGGAAACTAATTAAGGAAAATTTTTCAAGACGAAAGACAAGTAGCCAAGAGTGGGATGCTCACGCGGGATGTTTTGGGAAGTATGGAAATCTTAGGAGGTATATTGGAGAATAGTGAGGCAAAGCAAAATGTGTTAACTTGGTAGAATTACAAGCGGTAGCGACAACAAGTTTGTGGTTGTGGGAGCGTTTGAAGTGCCTGCGGAGGACGTTCTGCTGCGAGAGATGGTTCGCGAGAGAGAGTCTTGGTGAGGGTGAGAAATTGAGTCATGTGACTACCAAATTTGTAATCCAAACTAGTAGTGCTCATACCGTAATTGTTTCAAAATAACAAAGACTTAATTAGAGGGTGTTAAGGCACGGTTTCTTCCACTTACACTATTTTTGTGTATGTATTATTCCATTCCACTAATGTTCTCTTGGTTTCTCATGTTCATGGATGTATGCTTATATATTTCTAGGTGTTAAACTACTAACAATTGTCTAAGTATACAAAATTTTCACTAAAGTAGGAGTGTGACTGTTGTTATATAAACGAGTATGGGTATACTCTAGGCGAATAGGCATAGTCTAAACGATGTATTCTTGGTGTGATAAAACCAAGGGAGAACCACCATGGTGCCACACACTCTTAGGAGGTGAACCATCACAAGATATGATCAGGTCCTGCGGGGTCATGACAGTTCCCATTACAAAAAAGAATAATTTGGCATTTAAAAATATTTTAATGTTGGTCATAAATAATAATTTTATATCAACTTTTATATAAAGAGATAAAGTAGTGAAAGGAAAAATAATCATTACGATGAGGGAGATGTAATTTTTCAATGTTTAATATGGAGTTAGCAAGTGTCATTAAAAAATATTTAAATATCCACCTAAAGTAAAAAATATTTCAATCCACCAACTTTATATATATATATATATAAAAGCGAGTGAAAAGAATAATTATATTTAAAACATTTTAATGGTGTGTTATTAAGTATGAGAGATGTGTAATTCCCTTTGTTCTTTAACATGTTGTTGATAGGTGACATATATATAAAATGAGTAGGCTAACTTTCTGAGACAATCTTCCCTCCAGAGTGTCCTTTCTGGCGAGGGTCCTTTGGTGGTCTTGGTTTCAGAATTTCTAGTCAATCCTGCTTCACAGTCGTTTTTACAAAGCATGCGAATTGATTTTAATGGGGAATGACAGGGTAAGGTTCTTAAATGCATGGAACTTTGATTGTGTCTTGGCGAGGGCTATCATTGACAGATTGAGGCCATTTTTTTTCCTAAAAAATGGGTTTGTTTTCTCAGGGATTACCCTATCTATAAAAAAAATGAGTGTAGTTGTGATATGTACTTTCTCGGCGGTGAGCACGGGTAACTTCATTAATCCCACATTCGCCAACAAAATCTTCAACATTCACACAGTTTTTTGTTGGGTGTTTGCCATATGTTCCAAGTCTATTATTTCTCTTGAAGGATTTGAAGCTGGGAGTGGGCTAACTCGGGAGAAAAATCTTCCCTCTTGAGTTACTTTTCCAGTAGGTTCTCTGACGGCCCCATTTTAAATTTTTTGGCCAATCCAAAACTCTGATCAATTTTATGAGCATCTAGGTTGGTTTAAAATGGGGAAAACCCCCTAGGGTAAGGTTCTAAAATGCATGGAACTTTGATCCATGCAAAACTTAGATTACCCCTGAAAATATGGTTGGATTTAGGCCATTTTTTTTCCTGAAAACGAAACTCGGGAAGGAATATTTCTCTGAGTTATCCTACTCCTTTTAAGTTGAAGATGAAGTAAACATAATCATCATAGGATTAGGGATTCACAAACAAATCACTAAAACAATACATTAGGAATCAATGCCAAGACCATAATCATAACCTTCCCATCACCACCACCCAACCAATTATTCCTACCTTTTTAAAATTTTCATAGCTATAAAAAAAATTGACCTTGATTGGACGAGTGTCAAATCATAATCTGCCATCCCAGCCAACTATCACCACTTTATAAACAAAAATTATAACATGGATTGGAAAAGCATCAAGCTTCCTGCTGAGCACTGGCCTTTGATCACTTATCATCTCAACTTTCAACATTGTTGCAATTGTATCTTCGGTTGATAAAATCGTGATTTTTGTAATTGTAAGTGGCATAAACCCACAATTGTAGCCAAAGTCTGAGGAATTCTTGGGTGTAGTTCATTGGAGAGATTCATAGCAAATTCTTCATTGCAGCCCCTTTGCATGGCTTAACTAGTGTGAAGAACACTTTTTAGTTACTTAGGGGAGGAAAGTAACAAAATCCTTGACATTTTGAAGGAAAAGATAAGTACCACACCATTATTAGCACTGTCGAATCTTCAACAGCATTTTGAGATCGATACATATGCCATTGGATACACCATGGGTGTAGTATTGATACAATAAGTAAGCCTATCTATTACCACTATTAAACTTTTAACCAAGTTGTTGTTAACTATCCTCCATATGATAAAAGTTGTATGCATTAGTTCAAAGTGTAAAAGAAATGGAAGCACTACTTGTTAGGAAGGAAACAATCATGAATCAGTCATCTCCAAGAACAAACCGAGTTGCAACAATCTTGGCATTACATGTGGATGGGTTTTCTTCAATAGTTCATTTGGTATCAAATACAAAGAATTTTAAATAACAAGGTATTTGATATCTCTAGAACTCCTATTATTGTTCTTATATTATTTTTGAAAGAATGCTTCTTTATCTCATGATAGCAATGTGGAACAATTATATGTTTTTGATGAAGAGATTTTTAAAGGGTGTTAAGAATCTAACCATGGTGCAGGGCGAGGGCATCTAGAGGGGCCCTGCACCATCTTGGAAAGCTATGTATTCCTACAAATTAACGAGTCCATGTAATCGATAAGTTCCGCTATTGTGTTTGGGAATTTTGGGGTGGGAAAAGCTATGGCTCATCTTGAATTTTCTTCGGCCCTGGATGAAGAATTGTAAATATAAATATGTAAAGGGGTGTGTGAGTTGTTCTACTTGTAATCCCACTAATATAAATTGGGGCTATACTCACCACATCCTATTCCATCCCATCCATGGTAAGGTATCTCCATGGATTTTGTGGGGGTTACCAATGTCGAAAATGGGTCATGACTATTTGTATGTATTAGTGGATAGGTTTAGCAAGATATGTATCGTGATGCCATGTAAAAGAGGATCATTGTTAGTGGGTTGTTTATCTCTTATTTAGGTATGTTTGGGATCACTTTTGGATTACCCACGTCATCGGTCGAGAGCCTGATTCCTTGGATATTGGACAAACTTGTGGAGATGATGGACCTGGTTGAAGACATTAACTCCATCCATAGATTGACAGACAAACATAGGTTGTTAACAAACAATGGTACTTTTTCTTCTAGGATTATGGGTAAACATCCCAGGCGTAGGATGAATAGATGCCACCACATGTACTGCAACATGCTTACAATTCAGCCTTACATTCCTCCACTTAGTGTTCACCATTCGATACATGTTTTGGGTATATTCCTAAGGTCTTTTTGGACTTGATGTATGGGAAAGATGTTGTTAATTCAATGAAGAAAGAAATGAGTCAGGGGCTCTAAATCATTCAAAGGATCCAATAGGTACAAGCGTCCGGGGAATGGTTGAATAAAGTCAAGCATTAGTATAAAGATGGAAACACTTGACAAACGGGGTTTATCATCAATTTCAGGTTGGAGACTAGGTATGACTTCACATAAGCAAGGAGAGATTCAAGGGTGAAGGAAAGAAAATCAATCCTATCCGATATAGACCCTTCACTATTTTGGAGAAAAGAGGCACCAATTCTTTTTCGTTTAGATCTTCACCTTATATGTAGATCTACCGGTTGAAAATGTGGAAAACTTGAAACTTTTGAGCCTCCCATGATCATGGATGTCTGAGGGTGAGAAAGTTGATAATACCTTTGAATTGATGAGTTTTCTACTAAGTACTTGGATGAATTGAAGGAAGATATCATCATCATGGACAGAAGGGCGAGGACTTCATGCAGGGTGATGTTGATTATCTTCGAGGTGAGCTTAAAGGGAACACATCAAAGCAAAAGAAAATAGTTGAGAAGGACAATGTGTGAGAACTCTTCCCTCACTTATCTGATGATTGATGAAATCTTTTGGTTATCCAAAAATCTCTCAATGGGAAAGCATGATCCAAAAAGGATCCAAAGAATTCTAAGGATGACTCAAAATTAAGTAGAAACACCTCAGGAAGCTTAGAATGGCCTCAACAAGCAAAGAAAGGGAAAAAGGTGAAAGTACTAGGCTTCGATTGAAATTGGCATGCGTCATTGAAGAAGCATCGCCAAAATTCAAATAGGCGTGGCTTATCTCATCAAATGGGATTCACGGATCAAAATATATTGAGTCCAAGGTTTGGTCAACTAGCCCATTCGTGAGGATGAGTGGTATATGTACTAGATAATAGGCATTGAATGGAATGGCGTTAATGTCCATGGGTATGGCACATGCGGATGACATGTCATGATGACGCATCATCATAACATCGACATGATGATATTGGAAACATCCCGGAAGAGTTACCCGCATTAATGTCACTCATTTTTGGCTTTTTCTAGTCATTTCGTGGACCAATGCCAAAGTTCCATGTGGCAATCCATACATCCACGTGGCATCAGTATACATCATCGGTGGGTGACGTGGAAAGATGATGTGGTAGGGATGATGTGGCATGACCATGCAATGTGGTGACATGTAGACTGTGGCCGATCATGGCCAGTCATGGGTTGCAGTGGCAGCGAGAAAATGCACAGGTGCGACAACAAATATTCAAAATGGCGGGGTTGGATTACGTATTGATCTTCCATATTTGGTAGTGATCCCACTAGATCTGGTTAGTTGAAACTATAGGCCACCAAACTTACCCAACCTGCCAACAACTCCAACAAAGTTAATTGTATGGTTGTAACAATACACCAAATGAGGAAATTTCCTTGAGGTTTGATACGCAGGCCCCCAATACAAAGCGATTTGAATTAATCCGCCAACCAACAGGCCAAACGACCTTGTTGGTATATCCACCCTCCGATTTTATTTAAGAGTTGAGTTTTTCGAAAGCTCAGGGGTGAGACCAGGGGTGCGTGACCGTATGGATGGGGCATGGAAACCAAGACAGGTTTCGTTAATTTATTGCAGTTTGTAGGCACGGAAACAGAGACATAATTTCTCTTGGGCATGAAAGTGCTAGAATTTCCGGTCAGGCATGGAGATGAGTAAAGTTTTGGGTAATTCAATGCTGCGAATTTAGTGGTGTTGTTTGTTTTCTGGTCTGAGCAAAGCTTCTGCAGCTCAATTCCAGAATGAGGTATACTTATGTATTTTCCAAAAACATTTGTTGGAAGTTAATAAAAAGGCCTACCATTTGAGAGCAGGACCGGAGACATAGTCCACCGGGGACAAACTACGTTATCAAGTTGTGTTCATATGATGATTATGTCTCTTTATCATTGAGATTTCCTTGTTTATGGTGCATTTCAGTTATACTCATTTAATACAATTCTTTAATAAGTGACATAAATTGAAAATCTGCAACGGATCACAGGCAAAGACATAAGGCATGTAGAATCTCCCTCATCAACAATGGCCCTCCTAATGACGTGTTTTTTTGTAAACTACAACAATATGGAAGGCTACATGATAGGGAAGGTGAGGCTTCACATCAATAGCATCAAAATTCATAGTGAGGGGGCTGGAAGAATATGCCACTCCGATCGTGGATAACAATGCAATGGTTTGTGTGGGGAAACTCTAAATCACCTCAAGAGTAGAAATCGCACACAACGATTGATCTAAATCCTCATCAATAGAGTATTTGGATGTGGCACCCATGTTATAAATCCTCATCAATAGAGTATTTGGATGTGGCACCCATGTTAGGGTTTTTAAATTCTCTTTTGTACACACATTTCGGTATGTACGTCATCATTTCTTTCTTAGGTTTCTCTATGTGAAGACGTTCCTAAGGATTGAAAGTCTCTTTGCCTTTCATTTTCAACTCCGAATTACTACAATTGTGATACCTGGTCAAAAAATATACCTCCTCTTCTTTTCACTTCAAAGAATTAACCATGTTAACGAACAATAACGATCCATCCAACAAAGGTGTACCAAAAATTCTCCCTTGCGGATTGGAAGTGGAAGAGCCAACTTCCATGTTTTGTCCTTGTAGAAACGAATTTTGCAATAAAACAAGTTGTTGTTTTTGTTGTTGCAACTTTATAAAGAATTGGTATTCTTCCATTTTGGGGCATTGATTAGTAAGGTGATCATCCCCACAAAGATTTCATGGGAACTTCACTTTCCTCTTTTCACCCTTTTCCCCCTCAGCATTCTTTTTATGCTTTTTGTCGTTTCCCCCATTACCCTTCTTTCCTTTTCCTTTCTTTTTCTCTCCAGGTTGTTGAGGACCCTTATGAGTCTTCAATTGCATAGAGCATACATCCAAGGATTGGGTGTTGGGGGTGGTTGAGCCAGAGGCTAGACCAACCGTAGTTTGTTGAATTGACAATTGTTGCATCTGGTTAGAGACCAGCTATTTGGATTTGCTTTGAGAGGGACTAAAAACACCATCCGCATGTGGTCCTGACTTCGGTTTCACTAATTCAACGGTTGACCGAGGTGTGTTAGGAATAATCTCGTAGAGAATTCGGGATTGAGAGTAAATCAATTCCAATTTTTGTGCCCTAAATATTTCCTGCTCTTCTAAGAATACCCCTGAAGTGGCCACATCCTTAGAAATGTAAGGAAGAAATAACTTCAAGAACCATTATAAGATAAATTTTGGTTGAACAATGGCTTTAATCAATCTCTTTTGTCTCCTCCAGAAATGTTTGTAGTGTTATCTTGTTCAAAGTTGGCCAAAATATATGTATCAACATCATACTAGATAGGGAGTTGGAAGTGGTTAAGGAAAAAAATGCTAAGGTCACCAAATTTCATGCACTTTAACTTTTCCAGTTCTATATACTATTTCCCAGAGACCCTAATGAGGGTACACTGGAATAAACATAGCTGGATTGAGTCATCGTTTAAAGAATTGGATGAGCACCATAAGTGAAACGTCGTGACGTGGTCCTATGGATCCTCACCACTTTTCCATTTGAACTTCGGTATGTTTGATGTTGGTTTGGTGGGAACCGTAGAACAAATTGTATCATGACGGATCAAGTCGTTCATCGACTTGGACAAGAATGGTAAATGGAGAGTTTCCAGAAAAGGTATCTTGGGATACATCATCGACTAATTATCATCTTGAAGAGAGAGTCTTGGATTGTAAATGCCACCAAGTTTTCAATAAGAGTTTGTCGATGGACCAAATCTTTTGGAAAAACCTTGTTGGCTCTAGTTAAACAGAGGATAACCTCCACCCATCTGATTCCCGAATGGAAGAACAGGGTTTCCCCCTGCTAGACCACTTTGTTAAGGAACTAGACCTTGCATGGGGTTATATTGAACGAGAAAATGGTTTCCCCCTGAAGGAATCCCTTCCGAAAGGAAGGAACCTAGCATGGGATTCCACTAAGGTTGGAATGGGTTTCCCCATGCCGACATTGCAGATGCAATGAAATGTTTACTCGTGAATCCACTGTATAGTGTGAATGGAGTGGAAGTTGAGAGCATTCTAGCGGCACCCATGGAAATTCCCCAGACTTTGAAGGGGTTAGCACCAGAAGATGGGAAATCCCCACTCCCAATGAATGGACATGCTATAGGAATGTGACCTTCAGCCCAAGGGATCGCTTGGTAGGGAATTGACGAACTCACTGCACCAATGTTAGAAACATAGGATGTTGGTTGGGAACCATCCAATGCATTGAGCATGCCCATTGAGGACATACCAAATGAAAAATCATTTGACGTTGATGAAAATAACATGGCTCCACTTATGGAAAGAGCATAACCAATGACCAACAGAGCAGTGTTGTTGATTGACACGGCTATGGTGGAATTAACCACACTAGTCATTATGTTGGACACACCAGTCGGAAAGATTCCACCGGTGACTATTGTCAAATTTGGAGTTGTAGGGACTCATGACCCAAAAAATTGCGAAGTTTCGTCCATAGTGACCTAGTGAAGAGGGATAACATCAATAAATTTTGACCTAGGATGGGAAAATTGCACCACAGGTGATGAGAAAGTTCTAGTTAGCGAAGGGTTATAAGTTGGAGCATATTCTTCAGCTCTGATATCTTTAGTCATTAAAACCTATGGTTCCAAGGCATTAATCTTTGAGGGCTCCTTAGTTGTGATCTCGACTCGACCAGTCGACACAAAAGCACCAAATTGATCAAGACGATGCCTTAGTGGAGGGAGGGGAGAATTATTTCTTATTTCCTCCTCAGAAGGAAGACCTTCAATTCTCCTTGATCTATGAGGTGGTTTCTCAAGAACTTTGAGTTGTCAACTCTTGAGAGACCATTTACACACCTATCTAAGAAATTATACGATCGTGGAACACACCACTATAAAAATCCTAAAAGGAAAACAATAGACAAAAGTGACCTTGCCAATATCCCGACTCAAGTGGATTAGGTCTTGAGATCACAATAGTCATAAGGTAGGGTAAGGACCTTTAGAATGGAGGCATGGGTTGATTATTCCTGTGGAACAACGATTCAATGAACGATGGAATGAGAAACGGTTATCTTGACCTCCACTAACTAGCCTTATCTAGTGCAAGAACCCATGCTTCTTCGTGGGGCACCCTCCAGTAGTACTAAAAAGTGTGATGTGAAATCCATCCCAAGTACCATGGAAAACCCCTGTAATCACCTCTAATATCCCTAGGAATGTACACTAAGGTCACCAGCTTGTAGTCAGTGTCTGGGGGTTAGAGTCAACAGTCGGGATCGAACGTATGGGTAGGGTAACTAATCCCAAAGCATCGAAAGCATCGTCTCCCACAAAGGTATGGGTACTAACAAAGCCCCCAATATATGATCTCTCTGCTATGCTCAATTAATCTCTGAATGGGTCTCCCCTCAGCTCTCCTTCACGTGCCCTCGTGTTTAGCTCTTGTGTTAGAGGAGGCTCCCGGCTATACTTATACAATAGTTTGATTTAGGCTCTCCCTAGCTTAGACTCCTACGTTTGTTTTATGGCCTTAGAAAAATTTATTCTCCAACCTAAACCAAGGCCCTAGCCTGTAACTAGTTTGTTCACCCTACAAAATGAAAATTTCTAATAAATTTTATTAAGCATTCATTTTATGGGGATGTTGTTACTCAAAAAGGTACATATGAAACTTATGTGATGTTTTGACGGACTCATGGAAAACACTTTAAGAACATAAAACAAAATTGAAATGTGGTTTCTTCACTGAAAATAAGAAGTGTTAATCAACACTTCAGATAAACAAACTCTTTTATTCTATATTTTTGCGAATTAAAGAAATATATGTTTAAATGTATGCAAGATCTTTAAACTATTGTGCACTGCATCCCTAGAATTCTTTGTAAAAAATCATGCAGAAGATAGAGAAAGAACTTGGCACATTGAACTTCTTTTCTTTTGAAAAAGGCTAACTTTAACTGAAATAACTACCTATCAAAACAAATAGAAATCATGCAAGCCTGAGTACTAGCAAACAATTTATTTTCTTGGTAAATTTAAAGGCAAAGAAAACTAGCAACCAAGCAATTTTGTTTTTTTGTTAAAAAGAAATGAACATGAAACCAAGCAAGGAAAATTTTATTTTTCTTTTTAAAAATGAAAGGAGAAAGGAAAAACAAGAAGAAAGGAAATAGTAACTAACCACCAGAAAGGAAATAAATCTAGAAATCAACCCAGATATACAATCGATCTTTCAACTGACCTTAACTACCCTAAAAATTGAAAGCCAAGCTTACAAGAAAGAAAGACCTTTTGAGCAAAGTAAGAGTTTTCACAAAATGTAACCAACAATCCAAAGCATCAATAGACTTAGGGGAATCGACGAATATTGAAAAACCAACTACGACCAACCAACTCTGAGAAAAGGACTCCAAATTTTAAGTCAAAGGAACAGGTCCGCAACTATGTTAACTACAACACGTGGATATATGTGGATCATAGAAGTGAAAAACAAGGATGTTCATGCCTTACAGAAGGACAAATCACAGATAAGTTATTTACACTTGAAAAAATAAAATTCAACCGAGAAGAGGGGATTACAAAACTTTTGGAAAAGTTTCTAAATGATGAAAACTCTGATAATAATGTCCATAAATAGGAAAAACTACAAAAACCCTAAGAAAACCAACGAAACCCTAAAATTGACCCAAACTAGGAGAGTCCCTAGTATGGTTGCCAATACTATTTAAGGAATATTTCCCCTCTGACCTTGGGTCAAGTCACAACAGAGTAAGACCGAATTCAGAAGATAGAACCAATCCCCATCTATATCAATGCATACAAGAAATAACTACTTTTATAAGGAGAGAGAGAGAGAGAGAGAGAGAGAGAGAGAGAGAGAGAGAGAGGCCTAACAACTTGGATCCTTCGTTTGATGTCGATCCCCACTCTCTCTTATTGAAGCTCTCCTGATCTCTATCAGAACTAGCCTCCAATAGTAAACCAAGAATAGGGTTCTGCAAGGTAGTTATAAATGCAAATAGCATATATCATCTGCATAGATTCAAATATATAGGAAAGACATTGGCATATGACATCACAATGAACCAATAAACACACAATAGGAGGGAAATAGAACTTGTTGGCATGTTTTACAGGCAGCGTATGCTTGTCATTGATGGCAAGTATAGTAGCGATGATGGCTTAAGTACAATAACGATGATCAACAATGCAGTGATCGTTGGATCAACAATTCAGAATTCCCGATGGCTGTCAGATCTCAATGTAGACAAGAGGAGCGCGTAGATATGGAGGATAGATCTCAGGTATTAGATCCGAGCGCAGGGTCCGACCACCGTTGGATCTAGGAGAGCTTGCACGTTCTTTAAAGTGCTAGGAGAAGCGGGCTTACAAAATCCCGAAAGAAAGAGGACCGTCCATCTTCGGGAAGGACACGTGGACACAGATCATCATTTCGCTAACTGGAAAGTCAAAGGTATGAAATTCTCCATCCTTTCACCTCTCGAACTCGCGATATGTGAAATCGCGAAATAATTTCAACCATTAGATCGAGGCCAAATATGGACCGTTGATCNCAAAATCTTGAAAGCAGGAGGACCACCCATCTTTGGGAAGGACACGTGGACACAGATCATCATTTCACTGACTGGAAAGTCAAAGGTATGAAATGCTCCAGCCTTTCACCTCTCGAACTCGCGATATGCGAAATCGCGAAATAATCTCAACCGTTAGATTGAGGCCAAATATGGACCGTTGATCAGGCTCAACGAAGGCTCGTGGAGTTGCGAAGTCTTGATAAAATCTTGACCGTTGATCCAAGAGGGACACGTGGCAGAAGATCACAGCATGTCAAACAATCCATTTCAGAGTTTCGCGAATCGAAACTTTGAAGTGACAAGAACACTAAACATCAAGAATGTTGAAATCACGATATGCGAAATCATGACTTAATCTGAGCTGTCAGATCAAAGTTTGATCTGGACCGTTGATCCCAGTCCATTTCGGAGTTTTGCGGATCGAGAGTTGGAGATGTCAAAGAATAATAACCATACGAATCCTGAAATCGTGATATGCGAAATCACGACTTAATCTGAGCCGTCAGATCAAGGTTTGATCTGGACCGTTGATCCCAGTCCATTTCAGAGTTTCGTGGATCGAGAGTAGGAGATGTCAAAGAATAATAACCACAGGAATCCCGAAATCGCGATATGCGAAATCGGGACTTAATCACAGCCGTCAGATCAAGATGTGATCTGGATCGTTGATCCGACCCCATTTTGGAGTTTCGTGGATTGGGACTTTGAAGTGACAAGAACACTGAACAACAAGAAGGTCGAAATCGCGAAATGAAAAATTGCAAAATGATCTGAGTCGTCAGATCAAGTGTTGATCGGGACCATTGATCCCATGCCATTTCGGGGTTTCGGGGATCGCGACTTGGAGAGTCGAGATGCCTCATCTCCAGATTCACGAAATGATAAATCATGAAAGCACCTTATGCATAAGGCTATGGTCACAGCCCTTGGTCACATCAGCGAGAGATGGAGGAAAGAGCTAGAGCAACCAAGCTCCTTTTCGCGGATCGCGACTGGGGATGTCGAGACACATGGTCACACGAATGTCGAACTATCGAAAGCCGAAATTCCGAAATGAATGCAAGATCCCTTGGAATCAATCCAACGGTGCAGGTGAACTTGAACAAGATCGGAGGGATACTATAGCACGACACAGTGTAACTTCCAGAAACCACTGATGGTTTTTGCCAAAGGACTCGAAGACACTTCGAGATGATTGACAGAGGAGGTGAAGAGTCTCTGGGAATCTTCAAGAGGAATGAAGATGTTTGTGGAGGCGATTGACAGCTGGATGAGCATTGAGGCATGTAATTGGAATAGAGAAGGTGAGCTCGACTGTCATAGAGAAGACGAAGAGTCTCAAACTTCCAGAGAGGCTGAGGAATCTCAGTATAACATATAGTGATGTTGAATGAGTGGAAAACGATCAGAGAAGCTGAAGAGTCACGATGATGATTAGAAAGAGCACTCAAGTTGTGGAGGAATTTGGCGCAGAGTGAGCATGGAGAGGCATTGCGAATATTGCATGCACAAAGACAACAGAGACTATAAGAATGTTGAACAAAGAAGAGATAAGGGTTGTCACTATGTAGGAGAATTGAGGTGTGTACAAGGAGGCAGAACGCGGGAGAAGATATGGACAGTCGAGGAATGGTGCATTGAAGGGATATGGTGCATAGAGAATAAAATGCCAAAGAACAGAAAGTGATAGAGGTGTGCAGAAGAAACTTATGCAGACAGGGAAGAGCAGTGTAACAGAACAACGACAGGGCTGGTAAGCCATTGAATAATTTTATATTGTTGTAATAAGTTTTAGTAACAAAGAATTTATAATTCAGGGTGGTTGGGAGGTGTTAGGGAGGACTGGTGTCCTCAAAGGTTCAAGTGGGTGCTTGAACACAGGGAGTTGGTGCTTCCTTCTAGTTGGTGCT
>SNQJ01S0048777.1:83524-108298 GCA_010110895.2 Picea sitchensis
ATGCCTCGATCTGAGTCTAGCACTTTCATGCCCAAGAGAAATTATGTCTCGGTTTCCATGCCTACATCCTGCAATAAATTAATGGAACCTGTCTCGGTTTCTTGCCTCATCCGTATGGTCACATGCCTTGGTCCTTCCCCCCGTGCCTTGTGATTTTCAATTTTTAAATAATAATGTGGGCAGACTACACAATGTAGTTCGTTGGCATAGTGGTTGGCGGATTAATTCAAATCACTTTGTATTGGGGGGAGGTCCCGTGGTCAAACTTGCGAGCCTCTCATTTTGGTGTATTGTTACAACCATACAGTTAACTTTATTGGAGTTGTTGGCAGGTTGGTTAAGTTTGGCGGCCTATAGTTTCAACTAACCAGATCTAGTGGGATCACTACCAAATATGGAAGATTGGGGGTTGGCGTAATCCAACCCTACCATTTTTTTGAATATTTGGTTGCTGGGCATCCTTGTGCATTTTCTCGTTGCCACTGGCAACCCATGACTGGGCCATGTGACGGCCTTTTATTAGCCCATGTCACCACACTGCATGGTCATGCCACATCATCCCTACCACATCATCTTTCCATGTCACCTACTGGATGGATGTACAGATTGCCACATGGATGTATGGATTGCCACATGGCACTTTGCCATTGGTCCACGAAATGACTAGAAAAAGCCAAAAATGAGTGACACGTGGCACCCTCTGATGCTTCCACATCATCATGTTGATGTTATGATGATGTCATCATGACATGTGTCATCCTCTGCATGTGCCACATACCCTATATGGACATTAACGTCATCTGTACTAATGCCGACGTCATTAGTACAGATGCTGACTCATCCCTGCTGAATGGGCTAGGTTGACCAAACCTTTGACCCTGAATATATTTTGATCCGTAAATCTGTTTGATGAGATGTTTACGCCATTTGAAATCTTGTGATGCGCTCTTCACGACGATGCCAATTTCACCGAGTTTTTAGTACTTTGAATTTTTTTCCCTTTCTCTGTTTGTTGAGGCCATTCTAAGCTTCCTGAGGTGTTTCTACGAATTTTGAGTTATCCTTAGAATTCTTTGGATCCTTTTTGAATCACGCCTTCCCACTGAGAACTTTTTGGACCACCAAAAGATTTCATCAATCAACAGATAAGTGAGGGAAGAGTTCCCTCACCTTGTCCTTCTCAATCCACTTTGCTTTGCTTGGATGTGTGCCCTTTAAGCCCACTCTAAGATAATCAACATCACCCTTGCATGAAGTCCTCATCCTTTTTTTCAGGATGATATCTTCCTTCAATTCATCCAAGTACTTAGGAGAAAACTCATCAACTGAAGGTATTGAAACTTCCTCACCCTGATCCATGATCATGGGAGGCTCAAAAAGTTTCAAGTTTTCCACATTTTTAACTAAGTAGATCTACATATAAGGTGGAAGATCTAAACGAAAAGCATTGGTGCCTCTTTTCTCCAAAATAGTGAAGGGTTCATATCGGATAGGATTAAGTTTCTTTCCTTCACCCTTCAACCACTCCTTACTGATGTGAAGTCATACCTAGTCTCCAACCTAGAACTGATGATCAACCCTATGTTTGTCATGTCGATCTTTATACTGTGCTTGACTCTTATTCAACCATTCCCCGACTGCTTGGTGTACTTATTGGATCCTTTGAATGAACTTGTGAGCCCTGACTTCATTTCTTTCTTCATTGGAATCAACATCTTTCCCATACATCAAGTCCAAAAGGACCTTAGGAAAATACCCAAAACATGTCTCGAATGGTGAACACTAAGTGGAGGAATGTAAGGCTGAATTGTAAGCATGTTGTACATAGGGTATCTATTCATCCCACAGCTTGGGATGCTTACTGCAGTAACCTTGAAGAAAAAGTACCATTGTTTGGTTAACAACCTATGTTTGTCTGTCAATCTATGGATGGAAAGCAATGCTCCTCTTCAACTTGGTGTCCATCATTCTCCACAAGTTTGTCCAAAAATATCCAAGGAATCGAGTTTCTCGATCCGAGATGATGGATGTGGGTAATCCAAAGTGATCCCAAACATACTGAAATAAGAGATAAACAACCTACTCAACAATGATCCTCTTTTTACATGGCATCACGATACATATCTTGCTAAACCTATCCACTAATACATACAAATAGTCATGACCCATTTTCGACATTGGTAAACCCCCTACAAAATCCATGGAGATACTATCCCATGGATGGGATGGAATAGGAAGTGGTGTGTACATCCCCAATTTTATATTAGTGGGATTACAAGTAGAACAAATCACACACCCCTTTACATATTTATTTACAATTTCTTTCATCTGAGGCCAGTAAGAAAATCTTTGAAGATGAGCCATAGTTTTTCCTACCCCAAAATTCCCAGACACAAGAGAAGTGTGAACTTATCGTATTACATGGACTTGTTCACTTGTAGGAATACATAGCTTTCCAAGATGGCAGAGTAGTTTTCCCTCTAGACAATAGTTCTCTACCCGTGCACCATGGGTTAGATTCTTAAATACCTCTTTAAAATCTTCATCAAAAACATATTGTTCCACATTGCTATCATGAGATAAAGAAGCATTCTTCAAAATAATATAAGAAACAATAGGAGTTCTAGAAAGTATATCAAATACCTTGTTACTTGTACCCTTTTTGTATTTGATTACCAAATGAAACTATTGAAGAAAACCCATCCACATGTAATGCCAAGATTGTTGCAACTTGGTTTGTGCTTGGAGATAATGTAAGGGATGATGATCTGTATCTATGATTGTTTCCTTCCCTAACAAGTAGTGCTTCCATTTCTTTACACTTTGAACTAATGCATACAACTCTTTATCATATGGAGGATAGTTAACAACAACTTGGTTAAAAGTTTCATAGTGGTAATAGATAGGCTTACGATATTGCATCAATACTACACCCATGGTGTATCCGTTGGCATCTATATCGATCTCAAAAGGCTACCAAAGATTCGATAGTGCTAATAATGGTGTGGTACTTATCTTTTCCTTCAAAGTGTCGAAGGATTTTTGTTACTTTCCTCCCCACTGAAAAGTGTTCTTCACACTAGTTAAGCCATGCAAAGGGGCTGCAATGAAAGAGAAATTTGCTATGAATCTCCTCCAATACCGAACTACACCCAAGAATCTCCGTACTTTGGCTACAATTGTGGGCTTATGCCAATTTACAATTACAACAATCACGATTTTATCAACCGAAGATACAATTGCAACAATGTTGAAAGTTGAGATGATAAGTGATCAAAGGCCAGTGCTCAGCAGGAAGCTTGATGCTTTTCCAATCCATGTTATAATTTTTGTTTATAAAGTGGTGATAGTTGGCTGGGATGGCAGATTATGATTTGACACTCGTCCAATCAAGGTCAATTTTTTTTATAGCTATGAAAATTTTAAAAAGGTAGGAATAATTGGTTGGGTGGTGGTGATGGGAAGGTTATGATTATGGTCTTGGCATTGATTCCTAATGTATTGTTTTAGTGATTTGTTTGTGAATCCCTAATCCTATGATGATTATGTTTACTTCATCTTCAACTTAAAAGGAGTAGGATAACTCAGAGAAATATTCCTTCCCGAGTTTCGTTTTCAGGAAAAAAAATGGCCTAAATCCAACCATATTTTCAGGGGTAGTCTAAGTTTTGCATGGATCAAAGTTCCATGCATTTTAGAACCTTACCCTAGGGGGTTTTCCCCATTTTAAACCAACCCAGATGCTCAGAAAATCAATCAGAGTTTTGGATCGGCCGAAAATTTAAAAGCTGACCACCGGAGAACCTGCTGAAAAAATAACTCGGGAGGGAAGATTTCTCCCGAGTTAGCCCACTCCCAGCTTCAAATCCTTCAAGAGAAATAGACTTGAACATATGGCAAACACTCCAACAAAAAAAAAACTAAAATAGTGAATGTTGAAGATTTGTTGGCAGGAATGTGTGGGATTAATGAAGTCACCCAGGCTCGACTCTGTCAGGAGTAGGGAAGTACATATCAACTACACTCATTTTTTTTTTATATAGGAGTAGGGTAACTCGGTAGAAAACAAACCCATTTTTTAGGTAAAAAATGGCCCTGAATCTGTCACGATAGCCTCAGTTTCGCACAATCAAAGTTCCATGCATTTTAGAACCTTACACCGGGGGTTTTGCCCCATTTAAAATCAATTCAGATGCTTAGAAAATCGACCAGAGTTATGGATTGACTAGAAATTTAAAACCGCACCACCAAAGGACCTGCCAGAAAGGACACTCGGGAGGGAAGATTGCTCCCGAGTTAGCCTACTCATTTTATATATATGTCACCTATCAACAACATGTTAAAGAACAAAGGGAATTACACATCTCTCATACTTAATAACACACCATTAAAATGTTTTAAATATAATTATTCTTTTTACTTTCACTTGCTTTATATATATATATATATATAAAGTTGGTATTGAAATATTTTTTACTTTAGGTGGATATTTAAATATTTTTTTTAATGACACTTGCTAACTCCATATTAAACATTGAAGAAATTACACATCTCCCTCATTGTAATGATTTATTTTTCCCTTTCAATTACTTTATCTTTCTCTTTATATATAAAGTTGATATAAAATTATTATTTATGACCAACATTAAAATATTTTTTAAATGTCAAAATTATTCTTTTTTGTAATGGGAACTGTCATGACCCCGCAGGACCTGATCATATCTTGTGATGGTTCACCTCCTAAGAGTGTGCGGCACCATGGTGGTTCTTACTTGGTTGCTTATCACACCAAAAATACATCGTTTAGACTATGCCTATTCACCTAGAGCATACCCATACTCTATTCTAGGCTACCAGCGAGTCACACTCCTACTCTAGTGCAACTCTTGTATACTTAGACAATTGTTAGTAGTTTAACACTTAGTAATATATAAGCATACATCCATGAACATGAGAAACCGAGAGAACATTAGTGGAACGAAATAATACATACACAAAAATAGTGTGGGTGGCACAAACCGTGCCTAACACCTGACTAAGTCTTTGTTATTGTGAAACAATTACGGTATGAGCACTACTAGTTTGGATTACAAATTTGGTAGTCACATGACTCACCTCACCTCACCAAGACTCTCTCTCGCAACCATCTCTGCAATGTCCTGTGGTGCACTTCAAACGTTCCCACAACCACAAACTTGTTGTCGCTTTGTTACCACAAAATTTCACCAAGCTAACACATATTTTGGTTTTGCCTCACACATGCCTCCAATATACCTGCATTTCCATACTTCCCCAAAACATCCCAGAGCATCCCACTCTTGGCTACTTGTCTTTCGTCTTGAAATTTTTTCCTTAATTAGTTTCCTCAGAATTGCCTCAGACGTGTTCCCCAATTCTCCTACCAATATTTTATGCCTTCCTTTGGTTGTGCACCCTTGCTCGTATAGGAACTCCAAAGATCACTTGTGTGAAACATCATGTTTATTAGGTGTGTTGCATGCCCTCATGAATCCACACTCAACCGACTCGTTGCACCCATCCATGGACCCAGTGCACCCATCCAATCCCACATGCCCATCAACCATCATGTCTCTTGGACCAGTGTGCCCCATCATTGGGTGTGCGCTCCTTTTCTTATGCATTATTTCATGTTGATCGTCATGACTCCTCGTGGGTGTGCCGATTGGGTCGACTAACCTCTTCGATGCAGCCATGTTGTCGAGGGAAGATGGGTCCACTCAGTGGGCATGATCCCAAGTTTCCCCGCCCTTTCCCAAATAAAACCCAAGTCTCTGTCAATTATTTTAAGGAAAGAAAGGTGTGTGCCCCCTTGGTTCCGCACGTCACCATCGTACACCCAAGGTGCTCCTACTCAAACCCAAACGTCTTTGTTTTCCCAATCGATCGATTCCTCCTTGTGCTTTTAGTTTGTTCTGTCATCGAATTTTCCCAAGGAGCGCACATGCTCAGTGGTTGTCATGGGAGAACTTACATCCTCCCCCACTCCAAGTTGTTTCTATCCCTAGAAACATTCATCGATCTCTATGGAATCTCTACCCCATCTGTGGATCTTGTCACCACTCAACAACTGTTGTCTCCTCAGTTGTTGTCATCAAGGAAAACTCTTCTTAGAAATTTCTACAAAGTGTGCCAGAGCGCTCTATTCTCTTGACCCATGATGGATTCGATACTTCAACTCTATCATTTGTGTGTCATGTACATTGGATCCTATCAAGTTTCGAACTAGTTGTGTGATCAATCCAACTGTTGTGTTCATTGCTAGAGAATGGATGTCTCCACATCCAACAAACTATTTTTTGTCTGCCTCATCGTCATCATGTCCAAACCCTCTTGGTCTTGTTGAATCACCCACTACAATATTAACTTGTTCGTCTCACTTAGCTCAAATCCTTCAAATATGGACAAGGTCCTGCCCCTTGTCCCAATTTGGAAAGTCACCTCCTTAACCCATTCGGCATTTGCAACTTCCCTGCTTGAGTATTTTGATGAATCCTCCACTAGGAATCACCATTCTTGTTGTTTTCTCCCGACAACATGTCTTCGTCTTCTTTGTTTAGAAGAAAAAGTGTACCCAATAGCTGCCACCAAGTCTATTGACATACGTTGTGCTTGAATTGTGCTCCGTGCGCAAATATTGCATGACCAAATGAATTTCATTCTATGTTCATCCCAGCCCCTCAAGTCATTCTACAGTTAGTTGGAAGTTGTATATCTCCATGGCCTTCATACAAAAGTTCACGATCACTGCTAAGTGTCTATTGTAGCATAAATTGCCACATCTATGCATTCGTGACATGGTCCAACCCTTTTTCCTAGCTTGCTAATAAAAATCCCAACTTCCCTCATCAAAGGCAGTTAAAAAACAATACTTTTTCTTATATCCATGGGTTTACTTTGTGCAACACGTAGACATATGTGCCTTGCTAGCTTACAACCCGCAAATGCTCTCAAAAAATGTGAAAAATAAAATAATTCCAAATTTTCGGCGAGGGTTTTCAGTTGGGATCATTTCCCAAACTCCTTGATCCCATACCAAATGGAATTAAACCTCCTTAACCTATCAAGGATGGTATACATTCACCATTGGGGGCATGGATGAAAGGAACATATGAGATGCAAGATCATGCTAGAAAAATTCAGTAAGATTCCCTATACCCCTTCATTCTATGAATAGCATCCCATACCCAAAAACTCATTTTCCAATGTTCCTTCTCTTTATAACTACAAGGTGTGTTCCTATCCTTGTTGAGTTATCTAAGGAAGAGACTCCCTACTGAGTTGATGCTTGAAAGACTTTGGAGGAACCTAGGGAATTTGTCTCCAAACCAATACCGAAGGTTGGATTATGTTGTGACTACCTTTCTCACATTGTTGTTAATAGAAGAGTTATATTTCCCTCCTATTGTGTGTTTATTGGTTCATTTTGATGTCATATGCCAATGTATTTCCTAAATATTTGATTCTATGTACATGATATATGCTATTTGAATTTATAACTACCTTGTAGAAGCCTACTCTTGGTTTCCTATTGCATACTAGTTCCGACAGAGATCAGGAGCGCTTCAAGAAGCGAGAGTGGGGGTCAACATCAAATGAAGGATCCAAAGTGTTAGGCCTCTCTCTCTCTCTCCTTATAAGAGTAGTTATTTCTTGTATGCATCAATATAGATGGGGATTGGTTCTATCTTTTGAATTCGGTCTTAATTTATTGTGACTTGACCTAAGGCCACAGGGGGAAATATTCCATAAATAGAATTGACAACCATACTAGGGAATCCCCTAGTTTGGGTCAATTTTAGGGTTTCTTTGGTTTTCTTAGGGTTTTTGCATCTTTTCCTATTTATGGACTTTATTATCAGAGTTTTCATCATTTAGAAACCTTTCCAAAAGTTTTGTAATCCTCTCTTTTGGGTTGAATTTTCTTTTTTCAAGTGTAAATAACTTATGTATGCTTTGTCCTTATGTAAGGCGCAAACATCCTTATTTTTCACTTCTATGACCCACACATATCCGTGTGTTGTAGTTAACACAGTTATGGACCTGTTCCTTTGACTTGAAATTTTATGTCCTTTGCTTAGATTTGGTTGGTCTTAGTTGGTTTTTCAATATTTGTTGATCCCCCTAAGTCTGTTGATGCTTTGGATTGTTGGTTACAGTTTGTAAAAACTCTTAATTTGCTTAAAAGGTTTTTCTTGCTTGTAAGCTTGGCTTTCAGTTTTTAGGGTGGTTAAGGCTAGTTGAAAGATCGATTGTATATCTGGGTGATTTCTAGATTGATTTTCTTTCTTGTGGTTAGTTACTATTTAATTTCTTCCTGTTTTTCCTTTCTCCTTTCATTTTTAAAAAGAAAAATAAAATTTTACTTTCTTTGCATGTTCATTTCTTTTTAATGAAATTTTTTTTTGCTTGGTTGCTAGTTTTCTTTCCTTGTTTTCTTTGCCTTTAAATTTACCAAGAAAATAAATTGTTTGCTAGTACTCAGGCCTGTATTCTTTCTGTTTGTTTTGATAGGTAGTTACTTCAGTTAAAGGTAGCCTTGTTCAAAAGAAAAGAAATTCAGTGTGCCAAGTCGTTTCTCTATGTTATGCATGATTGTTTACAAATCATTCTAGGGATGCAGTGCACAATAGTTTAAATATCTTGCATACATTCAAACATATATTGCTTTAATTTGCAAAAATACAAAAGAAAAGAATTTTTTTATCTAAAGATTTGATTAACACTTCTTATGTTCAATGTTAATTTGTTTATCTAAACACGAGGTCAGGTGAAGGAGAACTGAGGGGAGACCCATCCAGATATTAATTGAGCGTAGTGGAGAGATCATATATTGGGGATTTCGTTAATACCCATACCTCTGTGGGAGACGATGCTTTCGAGGATTCGAGATTAGCTACCCTGTCCATATGTTTGATATCACTGTCGAATGTACCCCCCAGATGTTGATTGCAATTTGGTGACCTTAGTAGCCATTCCTAGGGATATTAGAGGTGACTACGAGGGTTTTTTGTGGTACATGGATTGGATTTCGCATCACACTTTTTCGTACTACTGGAGGGTTCCCCATGAAGCATGGGTACTTGCACCATATAAGGTTGGTTAGTGGAGGTCGAGATAACCATTTCTCATTCTGTTGTTCATTGGTCCACATAAATAATCAACCCAGGCCTCCGTCTGGAAGGTCCTTACCCTACCTTGTGACTATTTTGATCTCAAGACCTATTCCACCTGAGTCGGGATATTGGCAAGGTCATTTTTGTCTATTTTTTTCCTTTTTGGATTTTTATAGTGGTGTGTTCCACGATCATAGACTTTCTTAGATAGTTGTGTGCATGTTCACTCAAGAGTTGACAACTCAAAGTGCCTAAGAAACCACCTCGTAGATCGAGGAGAATTCAAGGTCTTCCTTCTGAGGAGGAAATAAAAAATAATTCTCCCTTGCCTCCACTAAGGTGTCGTCTTGATCAATCTAGTTATTTTGTGTCGAATGGTCCAGTTGAGATCACAACTACGAATTCCTCAGATATTAACACCTTGGAACCATAGCTTGTAATGACTAAAGATATTAGAGATGAAGAATACACTCTAGCTTATAACCCTTCGCTAACTGGAACTTTCTCATCACCTGTGGTGCAAGTTCCCCATCCTAGATAAGACTTTACTAATATCATCCCTCTTCACTGGGTCACTATGGAAGACACTTCGCAAGTGTCTGGGTCAGAAGTCCCTACAACTCCCACTTTGGAAATAATCACCGGTGGATTGTTTCCACCCGGTGTGTCCAACATAACAACTAGTGTGGTTAATTCCACCATAGTTGTGCTGATCAAAAACACTGCCCCACTGGTCATTGGTTCTTCTCCTTCCATAAGTGGAGCCATGTTATTTTCATTGAATTCAAATACTTTTTCGTTTGGTATGCCGTCAATGGGCATGCTCAACGCGTTGGATGGTTCCCAACCAACATCCTAAGTTTCTAGCATTGGTGTAGGAAGTTCGTCAATTCCATACCAAGCGATCCCTTGGGATGGAGGTCAAATTCCTCCATCATTTCCATCCGTTGGGAGATGGGATTTCCAATCTTCTTATCCTAACCCCTTCAGAGTCTGGGGCGTTTCCATGGGTGACACTAGCATGGCCTCAACTTCCACTCCGTTCACATTATATGGTGGATTCACGAGTAAACCTTTCACTGCATCTGCAGTGTCGGCATGGGGCAACCCCTTCCAACCTTAGTGGAATCCCATGCAAGGTTCCTTCCCTTCACAAGGGATGCCTTCAGGGGGTAACCCTTTTATTGATCAATATAACCCCATGCAAGGTCTAGTTCTTTCACAAAGTGTTCTAGCAAGGGGAAACCATGTTCTTCCATTTGGGAATCAGATGGGTGGAGGTTATCCTCCATTTAAATAGAGCCAACAAGGTTTTTCCCAAATATTTGGTCCATCAAAAAACTCTTACTGGAAACTTGGTGCCAGTTACAATCCAGGATCCTCTCTTCAATCTGCTAATTAGTTGATGACGTAGCCCAGGCTACCTTTTATGGAAACTCTCCATTTTCTAGACTTGTCCAAGTTTATGAACGACCTGATCTGTCACGACCTAAGTTGGCCTACGGTTACCACCAAACTAACATCAAACATACCGAATTTCAAAGGGAAAAGTGGTGAATATCTACAGGACCACATCACGATGTTTCACTTATGGTGCTCATCCAATTCTTTAAACGATGACTCCATCTAGTTACACTTATTCCAGCGTACCCTCACTAGGGTCGCTGTGAAATGGTATATAGAACTGGAAAGGTCAAAGTGCGTGAAATGTGATGACCTTACCATGGTTTTCCTCAACCACTTCATACTCCTATCCAGTACGACGCTGATACATATATTTTGGCCAACTTTGAACAAGACTACGCTACACACATTTTTGATCATATTCGAGAATGGAGGAGACAAAAGAGCTTTATTAAAGCCACAATTCAACCATAATTTCTCTTAGAATGGTTCTTGAAGTCATTGCTTCCTTACATTTCTAAGGATGTGGCCTATTTAGGGGTATTCTTAGAAGAGTAGGAAATATTTAGGGCACAACAATTGGAATTGATTTACTCTCAATCCAAAATGCTCTACGAGAATATTCCCAACTCACCTTGTTCAACCCTTGTATTAGTGAAACTGAAGTCAGGAACACATGACGATGGAGTTTTTGGTTTCTCTCAAATAAAAGCCGCATTTTGGTCTCTAACCAGATGCAACAGTTGTTAATTCAACAAACTGTGATCGGTCCAGCCTCTGGCTTGACTACCCCCACAACCCAATCCTTGAATGTACACTCTATGCAATCGAATACTCATGGAAGACTCATAAGGGTCCTCAACAACCTGGAGAGAAAAAGAAAGGCAAAAAAAAGAAGGGTAATGGGGGGCAATGAAAAAAATCCTAATAAGAATGCCGAGTGGGAAAAGGGTGAAAATAGGAAAGTGAATTTACCACACAAGATTTGTGGGGATGATCAAATTACTAATCAATGCCCCAAAATGGAAGAATCCCAATGCTTGATAAAGTTGCAACAACAACAACAACAACTTGTTGTATTTAAAAATTCCTTTCCGTAAGGACAAAACATGTAGGTTGGATCTTCCACTTCCAATCCACAAGGGGGAATTTTTGGTACACCTTTGCGAGACAAATCGTTCTTGTTTGTTAACATGGTTAATTTTTCAAAGTGAAAATAAGAGGAGGTATGTTTGTCAACCAGGTCTCACAATTGTAGTAATTCAGAGTCGAAAATGAAAGGAAAAGATACTTTATATCCTTAGGGACCTCTTCACATAGAGAAACCTAAGAAATAAATGACGATGTACATACCGAAAGGTGTGTACAAAAGATAATTGCACAACCATAATGCCAAAGCCACATCCAACTACTCTATTGTTGACGATTTAGCTCAAATGATGTGTGGGATTTCTTCTCTTGAGGTGCTTTAGAGTTTCCCCACGCAACCCACTACATTGTTATCCATGATCAAAGTGGCATATTCTTCCAGCCCCCTCACTATGAATTTTGATGCTATTGATGTGAAGCTTCGTCTTCCTTATCATGTAGCCTTCTAGATTGATGTCATTTATGCAAAACACGTCATTAGGAGGACCATTTTTGATGAGGTATATTCTACATGCATCATGTCTTTGTCCTACTGGAAGGCTATCGACTCTCTAGAACTCACACCTTCTCTGACTTTGTTTACTGCATTTGATGGGTGATTTTTTAGGCCACACGAGGTTGTTTCCTCTTTTCCAATCTAGTTAGGAGGAAAGTTCATTTCCGTAGAAGTAGAATTAGTCGATGCACTACTCGACTGTAACTTGTTGTTGGGAAAGAGTTGGACTTATGCGATGAAAATTTTCATCTCATTTGTATTTCAAATTTTATGCTTTCCCCACAAGGGAAGAATTGTGACTATTGATCAGATGAATTTTAACCGTTCTAGATCCACGTCAAATAAATAATCCACATTTCCATGGATTAATAAATCTCAGTTATCAACTAAGAGCATTGATGTTGGTATGTATACTTTGCTAATGGGTACCTTTAATTTTCCATCACCGGTGTCCTACATTCGTGCCATCCCGATCGGCTACCAAAAGTCGAGTTCCATGGCTCTTGTTACAAGAGTCGTTTCTTTCAAATCATTATATATATGAGATCCATGGGTTTTACCCTCACCATATGATTCGGTCGAGGGCTACACACATGCCAGGATGGCTATGCCACTGTCTGCAGTGGAATTCACTTATCAAGCTATACAACAAGCCACTATAGACCCAAATCAATCTCCTTCTTTGTGTCTGCAGCAGAATTCGCTTATCAAGCTATAAAACAAACCACTGCAGACCCAAATCAATCTCCTTATTTGATGGAGGAGGACGATATTTTTCCAAAGTTGATTTGGGCTCGAAATTCTTCAAATTCCTAAATTGTCTTGATACCATCTTTCCTTCAGAGGAAGCTATTATTGAGGCAATGAATAGAGCTGAGATGCCATGGGAGGATATGCATCATAGATCGCATTTCCTCCCTGATATTAGTTGTGTGGAAAATGGAGAAATCAAGTCAACCGTGAGTAGGAGTGTTGATCGGACGGTAAATCCCTTGGCTAGGCATGGTGTCTACATTGAATGAAATATGGAAAATATAACAAAAAACGTTCTCATTAACATTTATAGGACCCTTGATGTTGTAAAAAATGTCTTTATTGGGGAAACGTGTTCTCAATACGAAATTTGTGAGTACTCAACACTTTTTAAGGAATTTAGAGATGTTTTCTCTTGGTCATATGAGGAAATTCCTAGCATGGAACCTCGAATCATTCAACATGTCATTTGAACCTACGAAAACACAATACTAGTTCGAAAAAAGTTGTGACCAATGAATCCAAGGAAAGAAGAAAATATTAAAGCTAAGGTAGAGAAACTACTCAAATATGGATTCATTTACCCAGTGCCTTTGACGGAATGGGTGTCCAATCCAGTTCTAGTCGATAAGAAACTAGGCACGATTCGAGTGTGTATGGATTTTCAGGACTTGAATAGATCCTGTCTAAAAGATAACTTCCCTATGCCATTCATCAACCAGTTTCTTGATGAATGCATAGAGAATGAGATTTTTTCATTCATGGATGGTTTTTTAGGGTACAACCATATTGAAATTTGACCAGAAGACCGACATAATACAACTTTCATATGTCTTTGGGAACCTTCACTTACAAGAAGATTCCTTTTGGACTTAAAAAAGATGGAGCAACTTTTCAACGGGACATGGTGTTTTCTTTCCACGAGCTGAAGCATATAGTGGAGGCTTATTTGGATGTTCTCATAGCTCACTCTCGTAAGAGAGCTCAACATCTATTACACCTCCGCCTATAATTTAAGAGATGTCCTTACTATAAAATCTAGTTAAATCCACATAAATGTAATTTTTATGCGACTTCTAGATATCTGTTGGGTTTTATAGTTTCAACTAAAGGGATCATGGTTGACCCTTTGAAAGTGGAGGTAATCACTCAGTTTCCTCCCCCGAACATAATTCGTCACCTTCAAATTCTACAAGGAAAGGAAAATTTCCTTCGACACTTTGTACCTAACTATACTAATATTATGAAATGATTTATGTGTCTTTTGAAAAATGGGGTTTCATTTTATTAGGACGAGGCACCACAACGTTCGTTTGATGCATTAAAGAAAGCATTGGTTTCGACTCCCCCAGATTATAATCAATATTTCCGGTTGTATTTGGCAGTAGCCAAATCATCTATTGGCATGGTCTTAGTTCAAGAGGATGATGATATCCAATAGCATGTCATCTACTGCTTAAGTCACGTTTTGTTGGGTCCTGAACTGAAGTACTCTCACGTCGCGAAACTTTCCTTAGTAGTGTTTCATGCTATTCAGTGGCTTCAAAATTATATTTTGTTGCATAAGACAACCTTCATCGCTGACCTTAATCCTTTTTAGTATGTCTTGACTCGACGATTTATTGGTGGGAAGTATAACAAGTGTATTGTTGTTCTTCAAGAGTTTGATTTGGATTTTTCTTCCATGAAATCCAAGAAATATTTAGTCTTCGCTAAAATGATGTCGGATTTCTGAGTAGAGAATGAGGAAAGTGAAGTAATTGACTCTTTCCTAGATGGGCATATCTTCCTCATCTCTTCATTTGATCCTTGGTACAGATATTTCCTTATATATCTCTAGACTCTGAAGTTCCCTTCGCATTTTTCATGGGATGAGCGACGATGGATTCATCACCTAGTGAAGAAATATCTCATCATCGCCGACACTTTGTATCAACGAGGGGTATACTCAATTATCCATTGTTGCCTCACTCATGAGGAAGTAAAGGTTGTTTTAAATGATTTCCATGGTGGAGAATATGGTGGTCATTTATCAAGGTTGGAAACAACCTAGAATATTTTGTGTGCTCGTTATTTGTGGCCTACGATCTTTAAGGATTGCATAGAAGTAGTCAAGAAATTCCATTCACGACAAATCTTTACAAAGAATATGCATGTGCACCTTGCTCCTATGTTTCCCATCTTTGTTGTTAGCCCCTTCACCAAGTGGGGGTATATTTCATGACATTCCACCCAACCTTGTCTAGGGGCATTGATACATTATAGTGGTCATTCACTACTTTACAAAGTGGGAAGAAGCCATGATGACATTCGATAATGATGGTGAAACCACAACGCTTTTTTGTTCAATCAGGTCATCGCTAGGTCTGGGGTTCTGATAGAGATTTTCATCAACCATGGCAGTCATTTCTAGAACTACATGGTGTATGAGTTAGCATCAAAAGTGGTTTTTAGATAGGAGAACTCGTCTCCTTACTATCCTCAGGCTATTGGTCAGGTCGAAGACGTTAACAAATCCTTAAAAAATATATTGAAAAGGACGGTTAACACAAACAGGTCAAATTGGAATTTGATGTTGTATCCGGTGTTGTGGGCTTACCTAACCTTAGTCAAAACTGCAACAAGATTCTTGCCTTTTCAACTTGTTCACGGAGTAGAAGCAGTTTTTCCCATTGAATGTGAAATCCCTTCACTTAAAATCATTGTCGAACTCTTACCCGACATGATGCAACTTGAATAATTCCTCGTTTATATTGAACATATTGATGAGCAATGTCAAGATGCATATTTAGCAAATGAAGTGCATAATAAATACGTCAAGTCTTAGTAAGACAAGTTTGTATACCCGGGGATATTTTTTGAAGGAGACCTTGTGTTAGTCTATGACCAGGAAAAGGATTCCCTGGGTGCAGGAAAGTTTAATTCCATGTGACACGGTCCATATATCGTGCCATGACGACATTCGATAATGATGGTGAAACCAAAACGCTTTTGTGTTCAATCAGGTCATCACTAGTCTTGGGGTTCTCGAGATTTCACTGACCATGGAAGTCATTTCTAGAACTACATGGTGTATGAGTTAACATCAAAAGTGGTTTTTAGATAGGAGAACTCGTCTCCTTACTATCCTCAAGCTAATGTTCAGGTCGAAGTTGTTAACAAATCCTTTAAAACTATATTGAAGAGGACGGTTAACACAAATAGGTCAAATTGAATTTGATGTTGTATCCAAGTTGTTGTGGGCTTACTCTAACCTTAGTCAAAACTCAAATGTTTTTCTCCTTTTCAACTGTTCACTTGAGTAGAAGCAGTTTTTCCCATTGAATGTGAAATCCCTTCACTAAAATCTCATTGTCAATCCCACTCGACATGATGCAACTTTGAATAATGCCTCGCTTATACAATATACATGAGCAATGTCAAGATGCATATTTAACAAATGAAGTGCATAATAAATACGTCAAGTCTTAGTAAGACAAGTTTGTATACCCGGGGATATTTTTTGAAGGAGACCTTGTGTTAGTCTATGACCAGGAAAAGGATTCCCTGGGTGCAGGAAAGTTTAATTCCATGTGACACTACCCATATATCTGAAATGGGTGTTGGAAAAGGGTCTTATGAGTTATTATATTATGAGGGAAATGTGGTTTCTAACCCAAAATGGGCTCTTACATTAAGAAGTACCATGCTTGGAGAGCTTGGTGGTTTGAGTAATTAGTTTTTGTAATTATTGCTTATTGTTGTATATAGGTTTGTATAGGTTTCTCCATTTTCTCCTTACATTTTTACTTCATCAGTGATTTTTCCTGCGGTGCGCATGCCGTGGAGTCAGCTGGCCCATTTTGGATTCAGAGACAAGGCCATTTTCATGCTCAAAACTCTGGCTTCAAGCCTCAAGTGATTTATCTCACCAAGCAACCAACCAGTATATACCGGAGGTGTTTGTCTCGGGAAAACCAAAAATAATGTTGTTGAGTATAGCATTGTCATCGATATTTTGTGAGATGCTCTGTCACATGGTATTTAACACCTTCACGTATTCTTGGATTCTGAGTTGGTTGTGTCACATTTGAATGGTCTATACCATATTCATGATCCAGTCTTTTTACAACGATTCCTTAGGGTACGTCTTCCTGAAATCCATCATTTGAATTTGTTACCTATGAGCATGTTCCTAGGCGTGCTAATATAGTTACAAATGCATATGCTAATTACATTCTAGATTGACACTTTTCACGTTCATAACATAAGAACACACATTTTACACATGTAAATATTTAATCATTTGCAAGTAGAATATAAATACAACACACACACGCACACACATATATATATGTCCAAAAAGAGATCCATAGTACAAAATTTGGGCTACTAGCCTCGGATGTATATAAGTACAAAATAATGTTCTCTGAACATTATAGCCTAGGCATAAGGCTGGTGAACTCTATCATAGAAAAGTATGACATTTTCTAAATTTCATAACAAATGGACCCATGTTTGGGGTACTCCTACTACATGACGTTGCATCCCTACGAGTAGGTCGTCTATAATGGTCATAAGAAGAGATCATGTCAGGGCCTCCAAGTTTATGCCCATGCTCTGTAAGGTCCTCACCGCATCTTCATTGTGCCCAAATTCCTCTCTCCCTCGACGACTATGTCTTGGAATGTATGTTGGTATCACTAGTTCTCTATCTAGATGCACATTTAAAGATCATGTGTTAATTTTTTGGATCTCACCAAAATAATATGTTTTTCCCTTCATATGTATATATAATATATAATCCAAAAGAAAAAATCAAATAACATAAAATAAAGGTTACCTATGTCCCAAAGCTCATCACTATGAGGAATGATGACATCAATATCTCCCAGAAATTCGATCCCGGCGTACGAGTAATCCTCAATAAAGGGAACCTGACACACCCACCAATAAAAACATTCATCATCATAAGGGTTGGATAATTTCCCTCCTCCTAAGTGGTCCAATAGCTTAGTCCATTGTACCATTGTAAGCCATGTTCGTAATCGTTCTCTAATATGATCTCTTGGGCTCCTCATTGGCACCCTCTCGAATAATAATGTACAGAGGATGCTTCCAAACCCAAAGTTATTTTTTTTTCATAACTTGCAGTTGGTAAGATGAGTTGTCATGCAAGAGAGCATCATAGTGCTCAGGTAAAACATCATGGGTCTTAAGAAATCAACCCCATGCAGCATTTGGGATTGAGAAACCAAGTGCAAAGAGTTAGATCCCATGATGCACACTCCAGTACAACTCAATGGAATGAGAGAAGTGAAGGGGGTACATTCCTTAGGTTTTGCAGGTTGTGGGGAAGAGAGTTGGTGGATGGGAATTATTGTTGGAGTATAACTTGAGTTTTTGGATTGTTGAGTGTGGAGAGTGTACAACCAGGAAGGCCATATCTCCTTGTGGACTCATATACTTAGCTCGAGGGTGGCTTGATGTTGAGAGAAAATGAACAACAAGCCTATGGTTGGGAGGACTATCCTTCATATGTAGCCGTTTGGTTATATTTTATAAACATATAAGTTTTTGTTACGTTATTATGATTATTCTGTTGTGTAAATGAATATTTGAATGTCGTTATTTTTCTTTGTTCTTATTGGATGAATTCATGTTTTTATAGATATTGTTATATGCATGGGTAAATTAAAATGTTATTTTTGTAACTTTTATGGGTCTGCTACCCTTTGGTTTTTATTTTATATGTGTTGGGGCATTTCAAGATTTTTGTTTTAGCAGGCTAGTTCATTTTTGCAATGATGGGACTCAACTTGGAGAATGAGTACATTACAAACATGCCACAAATTTATATAGTTTTCAAGAATTGACAGGTAGAACACCAAGATTCAGTGGTAGAGTTGGAAGGTATACTTTCCAATTGGTCCATTTCGATTTTGATTGGCCTTGGTTCTAACCTTAGTTATATTTCTCCCCAAGTTGTTGAAGCATGTTCCTTACAGAGAAGGAAGCATGCAAAATTGTGGTTGGTTAAGCTAGCCATGGGAACCAAGCGAAAGGTGACATAGATGATTGAAACATGCCTGTTTAAAATGAATAGACTGCATACATGTGAAACTTGGAACTTGCTTCCTTTGGGGTCATATAACATGCTGATATGAATGGACAGGTTGGTTTCCCACAAAGCAAAAATGGATTTTTTTAATAATATCTTGTATTGTGAAGATGATGAAGAAAAAAAGAGGATGTTATAGGGCATACAAAATCCTATGTCAGTAAGGAAAGTATCAACACTTTAAATCAAGAAGTATAGAAGAAAAGGGTGTCCCTTATATTCTATACAAGTGTTAAACTCAACAGAGAGAAGTAAGCTGAAAATTGAAGACCACCCGATGTTTTATGAATTCAAATATGTGTTTCTTGAGGATGTACCTGTGTTACCTCCTAAAAGGGACATCAAATTTTCCATCGAGCTAATATTGAGAGCAGTACTGACATCTAAAGTTACCTATAGGATGAGCACACCATAGTTGGTGGAATTAAAAGTGAAATTAAAAGAGATGATACGTAAAGGGTATGTTAGGCCAAGTGTGTCCCCATGGGGAGCACCAGTGTTGTTTGTGTTAGGAATTAGATCACATAGCAATAAAATAATGTATAAATAAAACACAGAAGAGCATAATATAAACAAAGACACAAATATGCATGGTTTACCCAATATGAGATGCATCCACAAAGAAATTGTCATTCCTTCCTTTATTAATATCCAAAAAATGAAGGGATACAACCAATAAAAAACCCGTTGTAACTTCCTCTTCCTTATCTCACAAAATCCTCTCTGAGAATCCAATGTTCTCTATCATACATAGCTGAAATACAATTCCCTCATATAAAAAGAGGGTTTCTTTCTTGGGAGGAAACCCTAACATAAATTCCACCATAAGATTTATGACCTTATAATGAAAGTTCCATATTGACTACGAAATTACAATATTTAACAGGTAAATTCCTAAAAAAGAATTCGAGGGATAACCCTTGAACCCTGTTGATGGGACTTAAATCCATTGATTCAACAGTAGGAACCAAACCCGATACCAAGGCCCAATTAGACTCTGCAACATTTAAATATGGAATGGTTCTCTAGATCTTGCGATCTGGCCAAATTACTGATGGGATTTTGTTTTCTTGTGAAGGCTCCTCCTTTAGTTAGGACTATTCTCTTCTATATTTTCTCTTGGGTGGGACTGGTATGAGAGATTCAAGTCAGTATAAACCAACTTGACAACAAATAGGATTAAGTTTTAGCTACTGGGGAAGAGGCTGAGCTTGGTATAACCCGCTGCTCAAACATGAAGACAATGATTCTATACCACAGGCCTAGTACTAATACATCAACCATGTGTGCATCCAATTGCTGTCTGAGAAACTAATTATCAGAAAGAAATCATATATGTAATAAGATAATGGAAAGAAAAATAATTTATCTACCATAACCATTCATCACATAATAACACAACGATTCATTTTCATCATTAAAGCCAAGAACATTAAAACATTGCACCAGATAACTTGACAACAGAATTAATTGCTCTTACTCATTACTGCATCGTTCATGAAACAGGATAGGAAGTAATTCTTCTCCAAGTCCAATCACATGCATTTGATAAAAAAAAACTGTCTTTGGTCCAGAAGGACTTGTCAATTCATAGCATCTTCAAAATAATTCTTAACAACCATAAATAAAGAGTTCTTACAAAAACCATCGACCCGTGACTAATTGGTCGATGCCTTTATTTATAATATAAATTTTAACTGAAGTTAACAGATAAGTATAGTTTAAGAAAAACAAAAATCACCACGTGGCGTCATCTTCTAACAATTTCTTTAACAATCAACTTGAGATATCTCTTGAAAAGGGTGAGTTATCTCATATTCAAACCAAATGATAAACAATTCTTCACAAGTTTAGGCCCATGGAAATCTGTGTTGATCCATCAGAGCCTCATATATTCCCCTGATGTCCACTGCATGCACTTGGTACTTTACTAGGCTGGAGTCCAACTGTTGTAGCATGGTTCAGGCTCTGATTGGATGTTCTGGGAATCGTTTCACTTGCCCTAGTCTTGCGTCAATCATCTTTGCGAGTTATTTGGTCTATAGCGAATCTTGTTTGGCATGCGACTCCACTATGTCGCTCAGGTCGACAAAGTTGTCAGGGGTACCAAAATCGGGAGTCTGATATCTTTCGTTTCTTTATTAATTTTATCCCAGTGCTTATTGCATCTGATCCACTACTCTTGGATTTCTCGATGTGGGTCCCAAGACATCTTAGCTCAGTACTTGGATGACATCTTCATATGGTTAAGACTACTTTTGACAACTGTTTGAATGCCATGTTCTTGCTTGTCTCGGCCCTGCTGGATTGCCTCAATGTACTTGAGTATTTCTACCGCTTGCTGCACCCTTTCATACCATTGCTC
Organism: Picea sitchensis; assembly: GCA_010110895.2. NCBI lineage: Eukaryota > Viridiplantae > Streptophyta > Pinopsida > Pinales > Pinaceae > Picea > Picea sitchensis. Next base: position 104,926 of record SNQJ01S0048777.1, read on the forward strand.
CATATCCTTTCATGTCGCGAGTGCCATGAGAGTGTCCTCCTGGAACTCAACTATTTTTGCATTTAAAAGGTGTCATTCTTTCTTGAATTCATTATAAACTTCCTCGAACTCATGTGCTCAATATCTTTTAGGGCAGCGGCTAGTTCCTTTTCATATCTCTTAGATCTATCCAGGTGTTAGGACCCTATAATGTACTTTTTTGCTCATACTTTTTGCTATCATTACATCCTTTTCCCACTCATATTTAAGCCTACATTATCACCTTAATCTATTTTTCCAAAGGTATATAACGTTTCTTCTCTTTGCTATATGTTTAATTTGTTTTACATGTAATTTTACATTACTCTCATACTTAGCCATTAATCAGAAATATATAGTTGCTAAAACAGTTTGAAGACTGCAGTTAATATATCATTGCTGCTTGAAGACCATGTTGCTGAAACAGTCAAACAATATGCAAATCTCGTTGTTGAAACAGTCCGTGATTTGCGATGTTGAAACAACATTTCACATATAGCAGTAACAAGAAAAGATAAGGAGTTGTTACACTGGCCGCAATAGTTGTACCTAAAGCCAACACCATTACAACTATCGTTACTTCTTAAAGACCATGTTGCTAAAATAGTCAAACAGTACGCAAATCTTGTTGCTGAAACAATCCGTGATTTGCGATGCTGAAACAGTGTTTCACATACAACAGTAACAAGAAAAGATAAATAAAGGAGCTGCTACACCAACTGCAACAACTGTACCTCAAGCCAACACCATTACAACCACTATAACAACATTTTTCTACGGAAGATCAGAATATCCTATTCCAGCATAGAAGACTAGATAAGACTAAGAATAGGATTTGTATGTACACATGTAATTTTATGCGTAATTATATTAAGAGGATTCTCCTCTTTAAATAGGGGATAAATCAGCATTAGAAGGAGATTATGGAAGGCTTAGCTAGAAGGGAATTACAGAGAAGGAGCATGTTCACTCTTGATATTGTGACTTGTCACATTGGACAGATGAATACAAGATCATTCTGAACATTTCTTCTTAGTTCCTTTCATTTCTGGGGAATCTTGTGAGAAGGAGAGGGCCCACCTTCTTCAAAAGATTCACCCATTAGTTTCTGTAGTGTGTTAGTATTATTTTTATTTATACCTTGTTAAAACCCAATTTTGTTGAAACTTAGTTTCAACTGATTGTTACATCGTTTTCATACAATTCATTCCTAGGTAATTGTTGATCATTTTGATTGGTAATTCTGTTTGCAGAATGAGTTTATGAAAGTGTGATAGTCGGAGACAGGTGCTGAAGATTCCTACTTTGGGGAATAGGGTCAAGGTTCTCTGTTACAGAATAGTTGGTCTTCTTTGTAGTATGCTGAAAGGTTCCTTTTTCCTAGGTTGTTGTTTCTTAATGTAATCCAGGATTCTTCTGATAATTATTTTCCTTTGAATCTTAAACTCTGCATAAGATAGATTGCTTTTACTGTAATTCAAAGTAGAACTTCAGTCTGTTCAAAGCAAGATGTGATTAGTGTAACTTTTACTACAACTTTGGATTGATGTGATTAGTGTAACTTTTACTACAACTTTGGATTGCTTTTGAGATTGAGCATATACAGTGTATGATTACCTTTGAAATAAACAGACTTCCCTGGGTTGACAATTTATGTAACACTTGATTGTTTTAATTAATAAGAAATTATAGTGACCAACACCAGGGTGGCATCCGAGAGTGCCTTTCCCACGCCAAGAAGTTCAAACGTTTGAGCGTCTGCTGTGTTGATCAAGTTCTCCTCTATAATAACCAAGATGGAGTTATCCAACGTGGTCCTTCTTTTATTTACCATCCTTTGCATGATGTCCTTTCTCTTTTGATCGTAGGAGATGGCATAGATATCTACTACCTTTTCTACCGGCTCTGGTATCTGTCGATCACCCCATGTGAGCATGTTTCCCAAAATGTTGGTGGTGTATACTCGTTCAAGATTAGGCTCTTGAAATTCGTCTATGTGCCTCGTAGGTCCGGACTCTACTTGTTGCTCATCAGGGATTTGAGTATTGGGCAGAATAAAGACGTCGAGTACATACTCATTACTTACTTGCTCGTTGGCCACAAAACCATTGATTTCCTTTTGAGGGGATTCTTTCTTTGGCTCCTCCGGTTCAGGATTGTCCTTCAGACCTGCTTTAGTCTCTGATGTATTGGGTCCCTTTGTTTCAAGGCCACTTTCGGATTCTATTTCCTTTTGAGGGACCTCTTTTGTTTGAACTTTGGGCTCCAGGGAAGAAGTCTTCTCAGAACCCTTTTCCACTTGGACACGCACAAGAGTTTCATGAGATGACTCTGAGCTCTCATAATCACTATATATATTTATAAGCTTGCTCATAGGATTAGGAATGCATATTTATACCAACAACATCCTTGTCTCTAGTTGATTCGTCCCCCCTGTCGACGATCTTGCCAGCGATGTAGTGGATTCTAAGCCATCAGACCTGTTGATGTCACCAAGGTTTGTGGAATCCGAGCCGCATGGCTCCGTTGGGCCTCCTTCTCAGATATTAGTTGGAAGCCTAGGTGTTATGATGAGGTCTGGGTTATCCTACATCTGCTTCATTAGCAGTTGGTCCTGCTACCACAGAAGTCCCCATGTCCCCTGTTCAACTTGAACCTCGGGGGAATACCTGATTTGTACCAGAGATTCTTGATAAACTTTTTCCACTCCAATGGCTTCTTGAGGGTCATCCACCGCTTCGCTCGGTTCCGATGCTATTGCCCCTTCTCAGGTTCTGAGAATTGCTTGCTCCAAGGAAGTCGCTTTCTCTTCCCAACTCATGGCCTTGAGCCAGGTTGTTCCAGGTTCAAGCATCCTTGCTGCCACCTCATTCCAGTCTTGAGTGTTTTCGGTGAAAATTTCATCTTCAAACTGATCAAGGGCATAAAGGCCAACATGATGATACCTATGATGCGTGTTTGAGAACCAGACCTTTGGGATCGTGCTTGCGAAAACGACCAGTTTGGAACTGGAATTCCAATTGACTTAGCCCTTCTTTCTTAGCATGTGTGGTTTCTTTGACCATGTAGAAACCAATATGAAACCCATAAAGTATGAAGGCCCGCTTCTTTTTCTTTACTAAAGTGGTGTTATAACCTTACAAAATGGTCTGATAGAAAATTTCCCCTAACACTAGTCGATCAAGGACTTATATAGGTAATTTTATCGCGCAGTTTGTAGGAGGGGTTTAAGTAGCTTGAGTCAAGGCTTAAAACCGGCGTAACAGGAGCTTCCCCACCCACTGTCACCTCGATGGGGAGCTCTTTCTATTTAGGATGGCTAGTCCAAGGGAGACGTCCCTATGTAACCTGGGTT
>SNQJ01S0048778.1:0-18356 GCA_010110895.2 Picea sitchensis
AAAATATTTTGATTTTTTAATTTGTATGTTTTATTTAATAAAATTGAATTATTAAAATTTTAAAATGTTTTTGTTATTATTTTTATATGTTTTTTGTTTTTAAAATTTTGATTTTTAAATTTTATTTGTATATGTGTGTTTTTGTTTGTTTGTTTTTATTTTGGGTTTTGTACGTTTTGGTTTGTAGGTCAACCGAGCCCTGGCACTCCCATGGCCAAGTTCGATCGCAAACTTTGCCCCAAGGTGCTAGGGGCGATGTTCCACATCGTCCTAGTGACCGAAAAGAAAAAAAATACTTAAAAAGTTAAAAAAAATCTAAAAAGAAACTTTTAAAAGCAGTAAAATGGTAATTTAAAAACAAAATAATTAAGTTTGAAGTATAGTAAATTCAAGGTTTTTTTTTTCATTTTTTAGACTTAAAATGTGATAAATTTTGCTAAAATTTCTTTACAAAATATATAAAAAATTGAAAATTCATGATCTATTTCCAAAAACATATAAAAAATCACATGAAATTTAAGGTTTTTTGTGTTTTGCATAGATAAAAAGCTTAATTTATTTTTTTCCTATAACATATAAAATAAAATAAAAAACTAACCTATGAAATGCGATTACTCCAAAATATTTAATAAACGTTGCTCAATAGTTGATGTGATGTAAAAAAACAAAACAAGAGTGTGTATATATACCAACTACTATACCACTTGTTAGTTTGTTTAGTGCATATGGGATAAACAAAATAGAAGAAGATTATATATATATATATATATATATATATATATCTATATATATATATATATAAACCATCTCTACGCTTAATCAATGTGGGATAAACTAAAAAAAATAAAACATAATGTTATTAATTAATTTATGATGAATTAATAGAGTAAGAAAGATTTAGGGAATTGTTTTTGGGGAAAATTGGGAGAGAAAATTCAAAGGGGGGGGGGATTTTTCAAAAAATTTGGAGGGAAACGTTTTTAGGGAAAATTTGGGGGAAACATTTGGAGGGAAATTTTGGAGGGAAATGTTAATTCCACAAGCTATAAGAATGTCATTGGGAGGGTGGGAATTTGCAGCATTCTATGTTTGTAGTGAGCAGTGAAGGATTCATCAGATAGAGAGGATTTTATTTTTGGACCATCAACATTTTGTTCACATGCCTCCTCTTTCGAGACTGACAAATGTGTTGGGAATACTTATAATGTAAATGAGGAGTCATATGTTTCAACTTGGGAGAAGTTTGATAATAATGCAAGCAATGATATTGATCATATTTATTGGGAAAGTCCTAATTCTAAAGACTTTGAAGGCATAAATGATGAAGGGGAGGAATATGGTGAAAATAACGATGAAGATTTTCTTCCAGGTGAGGATTTCCAAGGTACCACTGATGATGATGAATATTTTCCTCCAAGTGAGGATTTTGAAGATACCGATGGCGATGATGAAGAGTTTCCTCCAAGTGAGGATTTTCAAGGCAATAAAGAAGATGATGAAGATTTTCCTCCAAGTGAGAATTTTCAAGGGAGTAAAGAGAATGATGCAGATTTTCCTCCAAGTGAGGATTTTGCAGGTACTGATGAGGATAATGAAAATTTCCCTCTGAGTGAGGATTATCAAGGTAGTAGAGAGGATGATGAATATTTTTCTCCAAGTGAGGATTTTGAAGGTACTAATGAGGAGGATGAAAATTTTCCTCCTAGTGAGGATTTGCAAAGAACTAATAAGGATAATGGAGATTTTCCTCCAAGTGATGATTTTGAAGGTACATATGAGGAAGAATAAGATATTCCTCCAAGTGAGGATTTTGAAGGGACTAATGAGCATGCTGAAGATTTTCCTCCAAGTGAGGATTTTGAAGGGAATGACGAGGATGGTGAATATTTTCCTCCAAGTGAGGATTTTGAAGGGACTAATGAGGATGATGAAAATTTTCCTCCAAGTGAGGATTTTGAAGGTACCGACATGGATGGTGAAGGTATTGTTTTAGCAGGAGAAATTAAAGGTTCCAATGAATATGATGAAGAGTTTCCTCCAAGTGATGATTTCCAAGGTACTAATGAGAATGTTGAAGATTGTCCTCCAGGTCAGCATTTTGAGGGCAGTAATGAGGATGATGTAGAATTTCCCTCAAGTGGGGATTTCAAAAGTAGTGAAGATGATTATGTCAATGGTGGACACTTTCTTGCAGGTGACTGTGTTGTTGATGATGATCTTGATATTCTTCTTCTCGACGAGATTATCAATTAAGATGATTATGGACCTAGGAATCGAGATCATGTTCTAAATCATTCAGGTGCAACAAATGAAGGTTATCAACAATATCTTGTTCAGTCTCCTCACAATGCTATGTATGATTATAGCGAGAATGATATTCCTCCTAGTGATGATGTTGAAATAGTGGAGAGATTGCAAAGAAATATTGTTTCCAGGATGAGGACTAGACCTTTTTATATCGATCCAAATCATTCTAGTTATACAAGGTGCAGGAAATAATTTCTCACTAAATCATTTTCCATCGGTGATTTGATTTCTAGTGATTGTTATCAAAATAATTGTTTGAAAAGTATAGAATACATGTATTCCTTGGAGAAAAGGAAGAATTATTTATCAATGAATAAGAGCATGCAAAATTCATATTTATAGGGGTGCATGATATTTACGAAGACATGATATGATTATCATATTGGTAGTCTTTTACTTTGCAGAAAGGTTTTCAAAAAAATCCACTCAATTGGTAATCTTCATCAATCAAGGATCCAAACAAGATTGGAAAAATATCATACATTTTATTCAAAGGTACATCATGGAAGGGAGATCTGACCATTAACAAACACTGCATTGTCATGGATGTGAGACTTCTTTTCCAAACATGGAGAGTCTATTCCAGATAGAGAGACAATACATATTCCAGATTATTTCTCAAGGAATGAAATATACAAGTTATACAAAGAATATGTTGAAAGTGTTGAATGAAATCATAATTTTATTTCATATGCATATCTTACAAGAGTATGGAAGAGACAATTCAACAATGTCTATATTCCTAAGAAATCAAGGATGGGGATTTGCAGTATATGTGCTTCTCTTAATGGAAGAAGAGATAAATATGAAGGGGTGGAAATATGTATATATTTACAATTGTTTTTTGTTTAAATTCGATAGTTATCAACTATGAAAACATATTATCAATATTTTCATTTTGTGTCATGTGCAGATTCTATAGTCAAAGCACTTCAAGAACAAATGAATCAACAATCAAGTGAAGGGAAAAAGTTGTACAAACATAGAAAGAAGTGTTATTATGCTCCAAATAAATATATGGCCATGATAATTGATCGCATGGACCAAAAAAAAAAAAAAAAAACCACTTCTACCACATTTTGTCTGTACAACAAAAAATTTACCGGAAGAGAATTTCATTTAGTTTCACTTGATTGGTCGTATGGTTTTTAATGGAACAATGTATCCAAGGGTTTACTTCACAACTCCAAATATTCATAATGATGCAAATATGACCATCACCATAATTCATTATGTGCGCATTCATTGGTATGGTAATATTCCTCAAGTTCTATATATGTAGTTGGACAACACTATTCTTGAAAACAAAAATCAAATTGTGTTTGGATGTCTCAACATGCTTGTTGAACTAGGAATATTTCAGAAGGTTAAAGTTGATTTCCTTCTTGTTGGACACACGCATGATCATATTGATCACATGTTCAATCGTTTTTCAATAACATTGAAGAGGAAAAATGTTGAAATCCTACCATCATTAATTGAATGTATTAAGAAATCATACATTCCATAGCCTATATTTCACATATTAGAAGAAATTGTTGACATGCGGAGATTTATCCAGGGATCACATGGTGAAGAAAAGTGTATTGAGAAACTTAATGACATTAGCTTCCAACATCAATTTTTCTTGAAAAAAGTTGACGGGAAAACACTTATATGGGGCAAGAAGTATTCAACTACTGTAGAATGGGGGCCTTCATCACGTTTGACATTTTTGAGGTTCATTCCATATCATCCAATATTTGCATCAAAGTTAATGTTATTACAATCTATTGCTGAAATCCATAATGCACAAAGGTGTAATAGAGATGTAGATTATTTTGAATGCTCGGAGGAAATAAAAAAGTCCATTAAAGATACATATGAGTAATTTGATGTTGTTGATTCTGTTTGGTGGGATTCTTTTTTCAATGATCAAAGTGACATAATTTCAAACTCAACAAATGAAGATACACTTTTGAAGACTCCATTTATTTGGCCACAAAATAGGTCAAATTAATCTGAAGAAAGAAACATTGTTGAGCAACAAGAATCTCAAGATATTATTGAGTTTTCACATGTAGAGGAAAGAGAAATGTATATTGGTTCTAGAATATCACGTGCACAACGTGAAGCCATGGAAGATCTTAACAGGGGTTCAATACATGATATTAAGGAGGGTTGCATGATTGCAGTCTTAGCGACTGGAGTTTCACATGGTTATCCATTATAGATTGCAAAGTTTATAAGGATCGATAATGAAAATGAATATGTTATAGAATTTGAAGTGCATTGGTATACAACAAGTACACACCCATTCAATAGTGTGTACAAGAAAGAGACGGTGGTTGAGAAACAAAACATCAGAAAGAGAAACCAAAACGGTCAAAATATAACTCGTCGTCACACCAACCTCTTTAAATTAGAGGATGTTGACATACTTTTCTATGACTTCAATTTGACAAATAGAGGAACTCTTCGCTCGAGGACCATAGAGATTATCAAGAGGTTGCTTCCACAAGAAATAATTGCAAGATGGGATTCTGCTGATCCTAGTCGTAGATCAAAGAGGCTTTTGACATCTGAAATGTTGGGCATACATGAAGACTTAGATGGTGCACTCATTGATAATAGAGAAGAATATGGATCATCTACATCTTCATCCAGTCATTCATATGAAGACAAATTTGTAGATTTTGATGGTGTGTCAGAATCCATGGATGAATTTGATTACGTGTATGAAACATTTTATGTATTTTTTTTATCAATATAATGTTTGTATGGTAACCAAAAATGAGTGTTCTCAGTTACATATGATCTTACATTAATTTATGAAGCATTTCTATGTTTTATGAATTATATGTTTTGATTATGGAGAATATATAACACAATTTCTTATCTCTTTTGTTTTGAATATGGACAATCTAACGAAATAATTTATGTTTCATTAAATGTAATTTGTATAGACTTGTTTATTTTAAATAAAAATATATTTTGAAGTTATGTTGAATGTTGACATATGAAATGGTGATATTTTCAAGCCATTATGTATTATCTTGTGGTTGGAGTGATAAACTAACCTTAAACAAGTAAATATTTAAGGGTTGATTTTACAATTTGGTTTATAGCAGTGATAATTTTTTACACCACTTTCAAAAATGTGTTAATTCTTATGTTTTGGTTGCAATGGTACTTGTCGCACTAAGATAAGGTTTCAAATGAGGTATAATTTTAACATTTAGAAAAAAACATTTTTATGTCGGTAGCACCATTCTTTGATTTAGGTGTTGATTTTAGGCTTTTTTTGAGAAACTATATGCATGTTTTAGGCCATGCTTGAAAAAAGTTGTAATTTTAACCTAAAAAAAAGGGTGCTATCGGTAGCACCACTTTTTGATTTGAGGGTTAATTTTGTGGGTTTTATGCAAAAATGTGGGTTTTAAGGGCTAGAGTTCTTGTTTTGAGGTCATAGTTATCGTTAAGTTGGTAATATTGTTTATGCACCACTTATTTATATGCATGATCCCACCTCTATGCACACTTTCATATCTCCATCCTTTGTGCCCTTCTATAACACCATTATCTCTTATGTCTAATCCAAGTCCTTGCATTAAGTTAAATATGTTAGAGTACTTTCAAGTTATCATTTCCAACTTAGATTGCAAGGAAAACATGACACCATTATTTAGATGACCAACATTGGAGAAGGATGACAAATATTAGTATTAGATGACTTTTAAATGGCACATAGAAGAGTTGAAGGATACGATTGAGAACATTTTCGACACACAAAGTACAATTAGAGCATTATAGTTTCCCATGCATGTGTTGAAAATTTATCTAGACACAATATTGACATAACCCAAAGAAGGAAAATTAAACCAACCAATCCATGTTGCTAACAAAAAGTTGTCTATAGCAAAATGCATCTACACAACCACATAGAGAAAAAGATTGGCAATGATTTATTCTTATAGAGGTTCAAACATTATTTACCATTCACATACCATTCAACACTGAAATACTTGATAGAACAAACTAGTTTTGACAGGTTGCATCTACCCATCTTCACTTAGTCAAGGAGTTTAATTTTCAATTAATTGTGAAGATAAATCTAGATGTCAAATATGAATGAGTGTGAATGCAAAAATTTAGATGTGATTTTCAACGCATGAGGAAAGTTCATGATGATGGGTTTCAAAGTATGCTACAATATGTTTACAAGAGATGTTAAAGCAATAGAGCAACCACGAGATGTATGATAATCCATTAGAAAATCTCATTAATTAAGATGATTTTATATGAGCTATTACTCGTGGTTATTTATGTTTTTGTACTCCATTTGGTTCTTGCATTTTTGTACTTAAAACATTTCATTTATAATAAAGTTCTAAGTTTAACGACTTAGTTTATTTATTTTTAAATATATTATAAATATTTAAATAATGATTTATCACTTTTTTTTTTTAAAAATTATAGAAAAATTTCATTTTTTTGGAATATATAAATGGAGGATATCTTAATCACTAGTTATAATAGTGGTTGATAACTATGGGGTTCAATTGGATTTAAACCCACGACTTGTGGTCTCCCCATCAACAACATGTATTGGGTGGATGGTTCAATCAATTGATCTAATTCTTATGATGATGATGATTTATATTTAAAGTCATGGCTTAGATAAACACCAAATTAATTTATAAGACCCCGTGTTTGTGGGAAAAGGGACACCCTACATACAATGATTTGTCTACTTACTTTATGGAGATGTACATACCTTACCTATGCTAGATTTAAACATGTAACCTCCAAGGAGGATACACATGTTCTTAACCTTGGCCACACACACACACACACACACACACACACACACAAGGAATACCTTGCAATGAAACTCAAGGATGTTTCCTCACAACCTGGATGAAATCCCTAGTAAACCTATCAACATAGATTGGTGCGCCTCACCTAGGGGGATTTGAACCGATCTCCTAATGTCATAGAATTATCCAAATGACCCACAACATTGGAAAATATCTGTTTGAGAAAACTATCTCTCTCTCTCTCTAAATATATATAGGTCATATTAAACCATCCACCTAAGGCTACCTCCATGAATTAAACCATCCACCTAAGGCATGTTGTTGATGGGAAGGCTATATGTCATATGTTCAAATCTAATTGAGTTCCTTAGGGTTCAACTATTATTGTGGTTGGAATTTAAGCTACCCTCCATCCAAATATTTTGAATAAGAAAGAGATCACATAAGATTTCATTGATTTTTTTTGTTTTGTTACTAAAGCACTTGTGTTGAGTATTATGCTTGACTATAGTAATAATTTTTAGTTAGTTAATACTCAAATTATAATGTTTTAAATATGTTGTCAATGGAGTGAGTTAAAAAGAGGACAAACTCAATCTTTTCAATTACTTTATTTTTTTTCCAGCAAAGCAAAGTTCCACCCCAATCCACTCATTTTTCCAAAATTTTGATGATTTTGGTTTTCTTAAAATGGACTAAACCCCCTTGGGGAAAATCTTCATGATTAAAGTTTCCATTAAAAATGTGAAACTTTAACTTATAGAAAAAATCTTATCAAATTTAGGATTTTGTTTTAAATGATTAAGTTTATCTAACATTTAACTTATTAGTCTCTTCTGAAGGCCTGTGACTATAGCAATCATTCTTTGCGTTGATTGCATTTTTCTTTTCACGTTGAACACAAATTTGGTGTTGTTTTCCAAAGTCAAACTTTGTTGGGAGCGATCTAAATTTTTGTGTTGTGTTCTCATTGGTTGTTCAAAACAACATCTTATTGTCGAGCTAGCGGTGGGAATTGAATATGAAATTTAGTTATGCAGGTTTGGTGGATGGTTCAGAGTACATGACGGTTTATGAAGATTCCTACAGTGTTAGCTGGAAGTTGGTTGCATTTAAAGTGGTGGGCCATACAAGATGAGTTATTTCTGTGTACTGCTTGACATGATTCCCTTGGATGGCTTTCACAGATTACAATGATATTTAATTGAATTCTTTTTTAATGCTATATTGTTCTATAAGCAAGGAAGACAAGGTGCATAAAGGGTCATGTGTAGCAAGTATATTTTTTATAGCATGTTGGTCGGCGTATTAATATATGTACTTTGAAATTGGTTTGCATAGTTGTTGTTCGATAGAGTTTTCTTCATGCATAGTGCGGTTGGCTCTGTTGTGTTGCTATTTTTTCCATAATCAATTCAAGTCGGACGAGGGTTGTTTCAGAGACTGTATAGGCTGAAAAAAATGAAAGATGAATAAGGAGAGAAGGTATTTTGTTTTGATGTTGTGTTGCTGTTTGATAGAGGTTTCTTTGTGAAAGGTGCAATTGCTTTCACTGTGTTGTTGGTTTTTCCAGGGGCAAGTTAAGTGGGTTGGGGAATATTACATAGACTATGTAATATGAAGGTAGTAAAAGGTGAGTAAGGAGAAAGGGTCTGCTATTTTGAGGTTGTATTGTTTTTTTTTTCTTAGGGTTGCTTAATGGGTTTATTTACTATGTCATATGTTATTGTTCAGAGAGATGAAGTTGTTCTAGATTTGCGAGTGTTGGAAGTGGCGAGTTCCAAGAGTTCTAATTATGTGGTTTTGGAGATGTGTGTTAGAGTGTAATAAATCTTGTGCATTGTATGCCATATGCCAGGGAAAATTAGGTCTTGATTGTTATTTTTTGTTTCCATGTTATAGACTTGTATTTTTAATTTTGTTTTGCAGTTGATTGATGCTATGAAGATGGTGTGGGTGTTAAGTTGGGGAGTAGTGCATTATTTTTCATGTGATGTAGAGCAATGTTTTTTTAGGTTGGTGAGTTGCGTTGTCTTGCATCTGTTCTATTTTTTGTTGGGGGTTTGATTGTAGTTTAGGCATATATAGTTCAGAAAAAACAACCATTGTGTAGTTTGCATGGAGGATTTTTCTATGAACATATGGCACTTCTTGATGGGACTATGTATTGAGCATCTTGCCAATGGTATGCGAGTATCGCTGACACATGAAACAATGTATATTTTCAATGCTTGTGCGAACAATTAGGTCTTGATTATTATTTAGCGTTTCCCTATTCCCGACTTGTATTTTTCACCATTTTTTTGCAGTTGATTAATGCTATGGAGATAGTGCAGGTATAAAGTTAGTGAGCAATGCATTATTTTTCATGTGTTATAGATCAATGTTTTTTTTTAGGTTGGTGCATTTTGTTGTGTTCGACCTATTTTATTTTTGTTGGGGGTTTGATTGTAATATAGGCATATATGGTAAAAAAATATGGGCATTTTGCAGTTTTCCCAAAGGATTTTGCTATGCATAAATGGCGACACTTTGCGCGGATATGTCTTGTGCGTCTCAACAATAGAAGATTCATATCCTTGACACATCGAGTACTGTGTATTTTCAATGCTTGTGTGAAGAATACATGCCAGGTATGGTCATGCATCGGCACGATGAATTGTGATAGCAGATGTAATTTGAAAGATATTCCAGGGATTTGTGACAGGTTAATTTTCACTGATTTGAAAGAAAATGGAAGTCATTTAGAGATTTTGTGTTGTGTGAGACACATAGTTGTGCGGAGGTAAAATGGGCAAGAAAAATGTCTTTTACACATATCGAATACTTTTCGAATAGAAATAACCATAATAAAAACCGTCAAGAAGTTTACAGATCAACAACACATTTTCTTAGCATTTCTTCTAGATGTGTCGTGTTTGTTCCTAAATGGTAGCAAATCAATTTATTATAAACCAATGATGTATTTTTCAAATTACATAACTTGTCACAATGACAGATGTAAAACTATTGGAAATGTTGAGTTGCGGGAGGTTGATTTGTGCAGTTTCTCATCACAAGGCTTAGAAACACACTGTCTTAACTACGCCAAGTATAGTTGTGCAAAATGCATGGGGATTGTAGAATTTTGATGCTCACGCTAATAATTCATGCAACTTATGGTCTGGCATTAGCAGAGTTGGTTACATAGAGACTTGTGCAATTGACAAAGCAATGTCATTAACAATTCCGCACGAAGTTGGTAGTTTGTCTATTTGACAATTGGTCTATATTCAAATTGTGTGTGGAGAGTTGGTACGTCTTCCATTTCCACATTGACGTAGTTCAACATCTGGAATCCTACTTGATATTTTATGCTCTATACATAATATAGTTACTTGATTTCATTCATATTTGCATTGGCATTGTTGTAGTGTTTAAGAAAACCGGTTTTCTCTTATCAGCCGTATCGTTGCATCAAATGGTTGAATGAGATATTCCTGATGTCCATCATATACATAATGTTTTTTTTGTTTTTTTTTGGCATATTGTACAAATATAAATGGGTTGCTTAATTTTCATTGTGTCAAGGCCACCATTAGGATTGACATTAGACAATATTTCTTTTACACGTATATCGACTACCTTTCGAATAAAAATAACAATAATAAAAAATCATCGAGCAATGTACAGATAAGAAACACTTTTTCTTTGTAGTACTTCTAGATGGAAGTTGTTTCTTCTTGGATAAGAGAAAATCAATTTACGATAAATGAGACATCTATATTGCAAACTGTGTCACTTGTGACACTCAATGATGTAAAACTATTGGAAATGCATAAGTGTGAAAGTGAAACAACGAGGGATAGTGCTCGGTGCAGGTTCTCCGCACAAGGATTAAAAAGTAGATTGTCTTAAGTGTACCAAGTATAGCTATGAAAATATGGCACTGGTTTTCCAACTTCAAAAGTGGGAAAGTAAGAAGGCTCATGACAAGAATATTGTTCAAATAGCTCTCATACCTAAAATTATGATAAAGCGAAGAGCAAGATGGAAATTTGCTAAAATGTATTTTACACATATCATACACTTTTCGAGTAGCAATAGCGATAATAAAAACCATCAAGAAGTTTACAAATAGAGAGCATATTTGCTTGGAACTGATTCTATATGTGTCACGTTTTCTCATGAATGGGAGAAAATCAATTTATTATAAATTAGTGATATATTTTGAAAATTACATCACTTGTCACAATGATGTATGTGAAACTATTGGAAACACTGAGGTGCACGAGAGTCACCTATGCATGTTCTCATCACAAGGCTTATAGATAGACCGTGTTAAATACACCAATTATAGTTGTGCAAGGCACAAGAGGATTGTATACTTTTGACGCTTGAGTTATAATTCATGCAAGTTATGGTCTATCATTAGCATAGTTGGTTGCATGGAAACTTGTGCAATTGACTGCTCCGAATTTATGAGCGCAATGAAATGAATAACATAATGAATATAATAACACAGACATACAAATAAAAACAATAAATATCTAGTGAACAATAACTTCTATTGAATAAATAAAATAGGTTGAAACTGTAAAACTGCAGAACTGAAAAGAACTTGCTTGAATGGTGGTAGCTATCCCTGAGAAGAGATGTGGCTGCTATGTGCATTTGTCCGATAAAAATGATTACAATGAGGCTCCAAAGGCCTTTTAAACATTACTCATGAATTCCAAAACCATATACATTAAAAAACCTAACCCCAGGAAATGAAATGCCAAAAGTTATGTGGGCCCCGATGGGTAAGTTGGTATCTCAACTTCTCGGGGTCGTAACTTTTGCATACGACCTCCATTTTAGGCGCATGATAGCCCATTGGAAAGGTATTTTTGAGAAATACACATTATGCCACCAAACTCTGACTATGTCTATAGTTTCACTGTGGCAAGCCAAACAAATACTGTTTAGGGCCCCAAAACGGCCCTGGAAGTACATAAAGATGTACTGACATGAAAACTCCCAAAATAAGCCAGTTGGATCAGGTGGGTGGCCACCAATCTCCATATGGCAGCTGTGTAGAAATTCAAACAACCCCGAAAGTGAGAACCCACAATTAAAAATAATTACAGAAGAACGTGTTGAACTAAAACTATCAAAAGGAGCCAGTTGGAATAGGTGGGTGGCCACCAATATCCACCTGGATCATTGACAAATAAATGTCATTAGGAGTTCGACATAGGTGTATGCTACAAAGAGTTGGTGCTTTGTCTATTTAGTAATTGGTCTATAGTCAAATTTTGTGCAGAGAGATGATATGTCTTCCCTTTTTGCACTGCATCATTTCTACATCTGGCATCATGTTTCATAGTTTGTGCTCTATGTGTAGTATAGTTACTTGGTTTCATTCATATTTGCATTGGAATTGGTATAATGTTTAAGCAAACTAATTCTCTTTTATCAATTGTTTTGCTGGATCAAATGGTTGAATGAGACATATGGCTAGAACAACCATTACTATGTATTTTCACTAGTTGTGCAGAGAATTCATGTCCATTATTGTTTTGTATTTTGGCATATGTTGTTGAAAAAGGTCTGTCCAACATTGAAAGTGGACAAGTGAATAAGGCTTTCGACTAGGAATTTTCTGAAAGAAAAATTAGTCGCATAACTGTAATTATGCCAAAGCGAAGAGCAAGTTGCGAATAGGATATAATGTATTTTAGACATACATCAGCTAAACAATCCAACATTGTACAAGTAAGCATTGAATTTGCTTGGAACTATTTCTAGATGAGTCTCGTTCCTTCCGAACAGAGTGCCAATGAAATTATAATAGGTCAATGATATAATTTGTGAATTGCATCACTTTTTACAATGACGGATGAAATAGTATTGGAAATACGAAATTGCAGAAGTATATCAAGGCGTTTGGATCTACTGTGCCAGTCCTCCTCACAAGGATTCAAAATAGAGGGTCTAAAGTACACCGAGTATACATGTGCGAATTGGATGGGGATTCAAAATAGACTGGGCAAATGCTTGTTTATTTTTCTATTTTCAGTTCATATGCAAGATTCTAGATTTTGGAGGCTTGTGCTGAGAATTCATGTCACTTATGGTTTGGAATTTGCAAAGTTGGTTGCATAAAGACTTGTATGATTTGTAGAGAAATGCCATCATTTCTTTCACATAGGTGTATATTGCACAGAGGCGATGCTTTGTGTATTTAGCACTTGGTGTATATTTGAGTCTTGTACGGAGAAGGGTTGTGTATGTTCTTCATGCACTACCACAATTTTTCATCTCGCATCATGTTTGATAGTGTGAGATCTATGCATAATACAATTACTTGGTATATTCAATTTGACAATTCCATTTTCTTTGCAGTGGTTCTATATGCGCAATGTTTTTTGGTAGATCAGAGCAAATCAATTTACCATAATTAAATGAGATATATTGCAAATTACATTTCCTATCACAATGAGGGATGAAAAACTATTGGAAGTGTGGAGGTGTGGCAATGCAACAACCTACCCCGTGTGTGTTTATTGCAAAAGGCTTAAAAATATATTGTCTTAGGTAGACCAAGTATAGGTATGAACATGTTGTGGTAGTCAGTGCAGGAATGTATTGGGAAGTTTGGTAGTGGCAATGGAATGTCACTAGCATAGTGAGTACTGTGTATTTTAAATACTTGTGCACATAATCCATGCGGCTTATTATTGTGCACTTTCGCAGCAGTTGCTGAAAAACCTTCATCCAAGCTCGAAAGTAGAAAAGTAAGAAGGATTTTGACTAGAAAAGTATACAAGACAAATAAATCATAGACCTGACATTACTTGAAAACCCACAACAAGATACGAGTATGCTAAATTGTCTTTTACACATATATTGTTTACATCATCGACTAGTTTACAGATAAGCATCACATTTTCTTCACGTTGACTCTAGATGCATCACCTCTCCTCCTAGTATGCCGCCTTTAATATAGTGTGTGCTACATGCATAGTAAAATTACTTGGCTTTATTCAAAATTGCATTGGCATTGGTGTGGTGCTTAGGCAAAACCAATTCTGTTTTATCAGCTATGTTGCTGGATAAAATGGTTGAATGTAATATTCTTGATCTGCATCATACATGCAAAAAAAAAAAATGCTTCATTTTTATTTTTTGTTTTCGAGACGTTAGTTAAATTTTTCAAGAGCCATCTCAGAAACTATGTATATGAAAAATGAATCAAAGATAAACAAAGACAAAAACAAGGTATGTTGTTTCAAGATATATATATATATATATATATATATATATATATATTTCGACTTGTTGGATGTCATAGCGATAGCTTGAGCATCTTCTATTAGAAAGAAACTAATATGAACAAAACCATGTTTTCATATTCTTGTTACATATTTACGAACTTCTTGTTTAGTTAATTTCCCATTTTTAAGAGAAACCAATGAAACTTGTCATTTGTCATTTTTGGAAATTTTATATAGGTACATTGAAAACCAAACTGAACTTGAATATAAAAAGTTCATGGTGTAGCATTGGACTAAAGCAACATATATTTCTGTGGTGGATCAAGAAATTATGTGGCACATTACAAGTAGCTGATATAGAAGATATTTTGGTTGGAGAGAAAATATAATATCAACGATTCACATTGTGTTTGCAACTCACTGCCATCGATCTGCATTGGTGTTTGACTTGTTCGATGTACATTGCATCCAAACAATTAGAAGTGTTAAAAGGGTAATAGGGAAAAGAAAGAAACATGGAACAAGAGTTGCATAGGTGCGATTTGTCTAATTTCATTGGTGCACTATTCATTTATTGTTCCTTGACATTGTGTATTTCATGTGATTTTAACATAAGGCCTTCTTTGCGTGTTCATTGATTTTTATTTGTTTCTTTCACGTGGACATGAAATAGAGCAATTGAAAGAGAGTAAGAAGTGGCAAGCAATACAAAAGAAAAAATTGAAGAACAATGTCCCAAGAGAAGGTATGCATGTAACAATTAGACAAGCAACACCATTTTTTTTTGTTAACTTATATGCAGATGCAACAATATATATCGATATTGCATAGTACTGTGCATTATTGAAAGTGCATATTTCATCTATGGCTATCATGTGAGTAGTGAGTTGGACATCCACTATTTGTCAATATTTTATGTCCACAACTACAAGTTATTTGCATATTGATTTTTTTGTAAGGAAATCAACAAATTATCACATGAGACTATCTGGA
Source organism: Picea sitchensis (assembly GCA_010110895.2). Classification (NCBI taxonomy): domain Eukaryota; kingdom Viridiplantae; phylum Streptophyta; class Pinopsida; order Pinales; family Pinaceae; genus Picea; species Picea sitchensis. Next base: position 15,341 of record SNQJ01S0048778.1, read on the forward strand.
AGTTGCACACATATAATAGCCCCGTGTCAGACGCAAATGGAAAATATATTGATTGGAAGGGCAGTAAAAAAACATTTAGCGTTAAAATACATAATCAATCAATTGAAAAAATACATGCTAGATTGCAAAAAAAGTCAGGATTTGGATTATTTTCATTTGAAAAGAGCGATATATACAAAGGGAGACTAGTTCATTCCATACACATGTACTATGTACTTTGCTCATTTGAGCAATGGTTGCATAGATCTGGGCCATGGATTCTGTGTTGTTAATATGTACTTGTCATATTGTTTAATGCTTATATGTTAACACCATCACTTGATGCAATTTATGTTATAGTGAAACAAAAAGAAAAAGTTGAGGAAAATCTTGAAATCTAGAGCACAATAGCTTGTTTATCCAGAAATTGCAATATGTGACAGAGTTATAGCACTAATATCCCGTTCTTGCAAAGTTTCTCACACTATTAACTTGGTGGTGCTCGACCCATGTCCTGATGTGAGATCAGAGAGATGTTATGTTGAATTGTGTGCATTTTGAATGTGGATACGTTGGATACATGCAATTTTCTTGACTAAGTGAAAATCATATGTCTGAGTTGTTGTTGCAACACCAGACAACTTTTGGAATGATTAAGGTCATCCTAGAAGTAGAGGCTCGATTTTGTTGGATTACTGAGAGGGGGGGTGAATCAGTAACAGAGCAATTTAATCCTTTTTAACCATATAATCCAAGTGTTATATCAATGTAGCATTATCATCCAATAATTGCAGAGTAAATAAGCAATAAACAAATGAACAATCATACACATACACATTACACTAGTGTTTTAAGTGGAAATCCAAAGTGGGAGAAAACCACGAAATGATTTTTCTTATATGTCTTGAAGAATTTCATTCATTGGAATCACCAACTTCCTTAGTTTTCCAGCTGCAACTGGAAGGAGGCTCCAACCCCCTAGTTTCTCAAGCTACAACCTAAGGGAAGCTCCAACTCCCCAATTCTCTGGATATAACCAGAAGGAGGTTAAAACCCCCTATGTTCTCCGGCTACAATCGGAAGGTGGCTACAACCACCTTTCCTTTCCCCATCCAACCACCTTGACGTATAAGTAGAGTGATGGAACTACTGTCACACTATCACTATGAGATATATTGTTGTAAACCTGTACCAATCAACTTGTACCAGTAACCTGAACCATACATCAACCTATGCCTCAACCTGTAATCAACCTGTACCAAAACAAGTGCATCAACCATGCACCAACCTATACCAACCAACTTATAATCAACCTGTACCATAAACAAGTGCATCAACCATGCACCAACTTGTACCTCAACATGTACCATGAACACGTGCATCAACCATGCACCAACTTTTACCTCAACCTGTACCATGAACAAGTGCATCAACCATGCACCAAACCTGTACAAATAACATGTCACAACAACCTGTCCAAACAACCTATCATAACAACCTGTCTCATCAATCTTATCAACCAAATTAGATCTACTCACCAATATCAATCACCAAGACAACTCTCAAATATGTGCATCAGTCAAGCATAACACAACAACTCATAATCATCACCAAGATCAATATGTGCTTCTAATAATATACCAATACAAGTATGCTACATCATCCATAAACCATGTGTTAAAAATACTACTAACACGTGCCTCCAACCATGTACCAAGTATGTACCAACATATATCAACTACTCATCAACTATGACTCATCAATATGTACCAACAACATCAACTATACACCTCATGTATGTGCCAACTCATCAACTACTTGTCTCAACCAAAATCCCTCATCAATTTCATCATCCAAATATGATTTGTAACTCTTTAATAGACCTGGTGTATATGATCACATACCTGCAAACCTTCCTTAATTTTAACAACAAGAGACTAGCATTTTCATCAAACTTTTCTTTAGTCTCACAAGACTAGTTTTGGATTAGTCAACAACCCTAACTTGAAATAATCATAACTATGTACCTGTAACGAGTAAAGATATGAAAATGATACACAATATTCTTCAGTGTTTTTTATGCAATTTCTCCAGGTGTCACTACTTGGAACCTCTCAGAAAATGAGTTATAGCAAAAATGGCATACCTTGTTGAATTCTGGCTTATTCTAGAGAGCGACCTTGTAGAGCGTTCCCCGCACAGAATATTTGTTGAATCGACCTAAAAATGTTACAAACAATACTAAATAATTTAATCTAACCAATGCATTTTGTCTTACTGAATTTGGATTTGTTATGAAGAAGTTATGGTGTTTTTACCCGAATCACCTATTTTAGACTAGTTTGAGGACTAGCCACAAGCCCTATTTTCCACGGAGTGTAAATCCAAAAATACAACGACCCACAAGATGAATTTTTTACCACAGATACTTGGATATGTTTCCTCAATGACATGGAAATTTAACGGTTCGAGTCATTCTATAAAAAACGTTATTACGAAAATGGTGAGATGACCTATAAATAACATACCTTAGAAAGCATCATCAAAAGAATTTATCCTCCCCTGAATTCCGGCCTTCTTTTCTTCACCTTCCTTCTGAAATTCATCTTAGATATCCTTTGGTTACCTCATTCACCTATAGATATTCAATATTCTCAAGTGTTATATAAAATGAGAGAGCTTTGCCTCTTATTTATACTCTCCATTTTCTAGGTCACTTAACCCATTTCTAGGTCACTTAACCTATTTCTAGGTCAATTAACCCATTTCTAGGCCACTTAACCTATTTCTAGGTCACTTAACCAATTTCTAGGTCACTTAACCCATTTATAGGTCACTTAACCTATTTTCCTCATTTTTAGGGTTAACCACTTTCCATAATTAGAAAGTTATTGATTACTTTATCATTTAAATATTCCTCCTTGACTTTGTCACCTCACTTTATCATTTAAATAATCTTCTTTGATTTTGTCACTTCACTTTATTATTTAAATAATCCTTCTTGACTTTGTCACTTTACTTTATCATTTAAATAATA
>SNQJ01S0048779.1:35767-47490 GCA_010110895.2 Picea sitchensis
GGGTTACTTTGATTGCTCCCTCTTCCTTGGTGACCTCTGCTTCTTCCTCTGCCTCTCCCTCTGCTGAAGGAGAATTGAGTTTTGAAAGCATTGGAGATAGACTCATCTGTGAGATGCAGTCTAGTCTCATGTCTCACCAGAGAACTAATTAATTCATCTGTTGAAAAACTTGACAGATCCTTGGATTCAAGGATCGCTGTTACAACCATTTCGAATTTCTTTGGTAAACTTCTGAGTATTTTCTCAACAATTCATTGATCAATGATGGTTTCACCAGTGAGTCTGATCTGGTTTACGATGCCCATGACTCTGGTCATGAACTGATCCACATTTTCGGACTTTGTCATCCTTAGAGTCTTGAATTGCGTCCTCAAGGTCTACAGTTTAACTGTTTTGACCCTATCATTTCCTTGGTAGGAAGATTTAAGGATTTCCCAGGCCTATTTTGAAGTACTAGCGCCTGTGATTTTTTAGAAAATCGAGTCATCCACAGAATTTTGAATCCAAAATTTAGCTTTATTTTCTCTGTTTCTTTGCGTTGCTTGAGCAATTTTCTGCTAATTAGTCATGGCGGATAGGTCTGTTGGATCTGGTTCCACATATCCATGAGCTACTGGATCCCAGAACTCTTGTGCTTGCAAGAAGGATCTCCGAACAATGTGACCACACGCCTAAAGGTTAAAGCGCTGCTGGATTTTCGTGAATCGGAGAATAGCGATGCCTTTACCGGTTCTCTGTCCCTCAAATCATCGAAATCTGAAGTATCTTGGTGCTTATTCAAACACCTTTTCAGGATTTCACGTTTCGGGACTTCGACGGTTTTGCTGCTACGATCCTGGGTCCTTCGGACTCCCGATATGCGAAATGCCGAGATTTCGCCTTTGAAAATTTCAACGGTCCAGATCTTCCTATGATCTGACGGTCTAGATGATTTCGGGATGTCGCTAATTAGTATTTCGCGAATCGTGATTCCTCGTCACGCTGCGCTTCCAAAATGCGAAGTCCGAATTGCCGATTTTGCCGAAATCGTTTTTTCGGAAAATTTCCCGAGATCCTGGATTGATGCCACGCGTCACCGAAAAATGGATGGTCCTCGTCGTTTCACGATTTCGTGACCTGCGACCCCCTGTGACACAAATCCTCTGTTAACTTGAAACCCCGGTAGCTGAGATGCTGAAGGTTTCCTCGATCTCCGCCACATGTCCGAATGAATGGACGACTGTGATCTTTTCGGGATTTCGGGACTTTCACCGTGGAGTGTCACGACCTTTCATCAACAAGACCTCTGATATCTCGAACTCTGAAATGTCGAAATGATGGCACTTGGATCTGCTGCCACCTGTCCTCTGAGATGTACGACTCACAATCCTCTCAAGATTTCACGATTTGTGATGTCGGGTTTTCGCATATTGGGGTTTTGGAGAGCAGTCTCGTTTGCTCGTCCAACTCCCGATCCCCGATTTTGAAATTGGATCAGATCGATGGCTCATGATCTATCTCAATCCAATGGTCCAGAATAACTCGTGATTTCGCGATTCACGAATTCTCACGGCTGTCTTCTGACCTTTACACCTTACGAGTCAGTGAATTGCTGAGATCTCGCCACATGTCTCTTGATGGACGGTCCAGATGATTTCGTGACTTCGCAAGTCGAATTTCTCCTGTGCGCTCCAGAGGACTAAACCTCGTGCACTATCTCGTTGATCCAACAACTGTCGGTCCTCTGCACAAGATCTAACGGCTGAAATTCTTTCGTCTTTTCCGTGCTCTCTTCGTCCCTTATGAACTGGATTTCTACCTCAGATTTTTTTCTTTCTTTTTCGGAGGGCGGATCTTACTCTGCGTCGGTTATTCTTTGCTCCTCTGATGCGATCTTTGTTGTGTTTGAAGGAATTTTCTCCCGCGGAAGAAAAATTCGTGAATCTTTCAAAGATTTGAAAGAATTTCATGAGTTCTTTGTTCTCTGCTACAATCTTTGAATGATTTGAGCGATTTCTGAAATTCTTTAAACGCTTCTTCTTTCTGCAACTATCTTTCATGAATTTGAACAAATGCTTTGAATTCTTCAAGAGTTCCCGCCTCCTGCAACTCTTCTTCATGAATCTTTGATGATTCTTGAAAATTGTACAAGAATCTTTACTGTTTCTTCCTTCTCAGTCTCTGCTTCCTTCTCGTGTTTCTGCTCCTTGAAACTTTCAAGTGTAGTAAGCTCTGCGACCTCGCGTGAGCTTCTGTAAAAGACTTAGACTCTGAAAGGGTAGATGTCCAAATCTTGTATGTCAAACCATAGTTTCATTGGGGGTGGATGCACTTTGTGCATATGTTTGGATCAGATTTGCAGTTTTGAGTGTCAGGGGAAACATCCTATTCTGAGTCATGTCGATTTTAGAAATCAATTTTCTGTTGGGGGTTTGATCATATATCCTGCAAGATGCTCCCTCAAAAAGTACCTTATAGCCATGTTCAATGAGCTGTCCTACACTTAGCAGATTATGTTTCGGATTTGGAACATGATAAACATTGTTTATGTTTTTCTTTACATTTTGTTTGGTAATAATAGGTACAATTCCTTTTCCTTGAACTTTGACTAAGGAATCATTTCCAAGTGTAATATCAGATGAAATTGAAGAATCAATGCATGAAAGTAAATATTTGTTACTTGTCATGTGATTGCTACATCCACTGTTCAACAACCACAGATCTTTAGGTAGGGATGATTTTAGGGGCTAAATTTTGCTCATGGGCTAATTTTCCATGTTTTTTTCAAAAACAGGATTCGCTATTTTAAAAATGATTCGCCCAAATTCTATAGGATAAAATTATTTTACCTTAAAAATCGCCAAAACTTTATAAAAACTATATAAAATATTTAGAAATTTGAATATTTTTAAAAAAATATCGCCAAATGTTTATAGTTGACATATGAAGGATTAGTAATATTCGCCAATGTTTCTACATTTTAAAATAAATTTCCATCCTTAAAATCATCCTTGTCTTTAGGTTGTTCTTCAGACTTGTGGCATGAGAGAAACATACCTTCTGAGGTTTCTCCTGTATGATTTGAGACATTTTCTTTGCCTGAGAATTGATCTGCTTGCTTCTTCCTGCATTCAGATTCATAGTGCGCATACTTTTTGCAGTAATAGCATTGTATGCTTGATTTTTCATTTGATCTTCTCCCTTTGCCTCTTTGAGGTTGGAAACTCTGATTCTGATTCTGTTGTTTGTGACCTTGGAAATTTTGATTCGGGATTTGTTGTCTGTGTCCTCCACTGGAGTGAGGGTTAATTGGACTACTCCCTCTTCCTTGGTGACCTCTACTTCTCCCTCTGCCTCTCGCTTTGCTGAAAGAGAATTGAGTTTTGAAGGCATTGGAGATTGACTCATCTGTGAGATGCAGTCTGGTCTCGTGTGTCAACAGAGAACCAATTAGTTCATCTGTTGAAAAATGTGACAGATCCTTGGATTCAAGGATTGCTGTAACGACCATTTCAAATTTATTTGGTAGACTTCTGAGGACTTTCTCAACAATGCGTTGATCAGGGATGGCTTCACCAGTCGACCTGATATGGTTTACGATTCCCATGAATCTGGTCATGAACTGATCCACATTTTCAGACTCTGTCATTCTTTAAGTCTCGAATTGCATCCTCAAGGTCTGCAGTTTGACTGTTTTGACCCTGTCATTTCCTTGGTAGGCTGATTTAAGGATGTCCCCGACCTGTTTTGAAGTAACAACACTTGAGATTTTTGAGAAAATCGAGTCATCCACTGAATTTTGAATCCGGAATCAAGCAATATTTTGTTGGACAAGAAACTGAATCCATAGCAGATTTCGGCTTAGCTAGACTTTTTCCTGAAGATAAGAGTCACATGAGCACAAGAGTTGCAGGAACTTAGTAAGATATCAAAACAATAATCACTATCAAACTGTCAAAACCTATTAACAATGAGGGATGCATGTATTTTACTCTATACTTATTTTATTTCAGGAGGATTGGAAGTATTGTTATTTTACTTATTTTATTTTAGGAGGATTGGAAGTATTGTTATTTTACTTCGATTTCTTTTAGGATTTACCTTCTCGGTTATGTTTTTTTAATTGTCTAAGATCTAGGACTAGGCTATATTTGCAATTAACTTTCAATTTATCATTTCTCAATTCCTGAATTTTCCCTTACTGCATAATCTTCAACAATTTAATTTGGATATGCAGCGGGTATATGACGCCAGAGTATGCTGTAAAGGGGCAATTATCTATAAAAGCTGACGTCTATAGCTTCGGTGTTCTTCTCCTGGAACTTATCACAGGAAGAAAGAACACGGATTATTGTTCGTCATCTGAAATGGAGATGCTTTTGCAATGGGTGAGATACTCTAATACTGTTATCATTGTATTGCCAACTAAGCATATGTACGCTATCCATGTCATGTTATTTAGTTTAGGGGTTTAAGGTAATCGAAGTATGACTTTATGGGTTTATCTATTTTGATATGAATTCCTTTTCTATGGACTTCTGTACTCGTTCATGATAAAATTAAATGAAGGTCATTCTCAAGGAGAATATTAAATATCAAAATGACGATTCATTTTGTTTACGCAGGCGTGGACATTATACAAACAAGGAAATATTGCGCAGATGATTGATCCAGGAATAATTGAAACATGCGATCAAGCGCAAGCCCTGAGATGCATTCATGTTGGACTTTTGTGTACACAAGCCGACTCATCACTTCGTCCATCCATGTCTACAGTAAATTTGATGTTTTCATCTCAGTCCGTGATGATTCCGCATCCCACAAAGCCTGCGTTTGTGAGTTCTCCATCTCACACTCCTCTGGTGGCTCCACCCTCCAACGCCTATGCTTCCATCACAGACTTGGTACCTAGGTAATCTGATTTGCATTCCTGTGACCAGTTTGTTCCGAATATGATACATATTTCCATGTATCATCAACTACGCTTGTTTATCTCTCCATTATGATTTTTCCATGTCGTAATTGATATATTTCCATGTGACATTAATTACGCCGGTTCATCTCTCCATTATGTGTAGATAATTTACATTTCTAATATATATAAAATTGTAGGGATCAGATTTTCCAAACTTTAACGGATGTTTAAGATTAAGTTCAGTTACACCATATTTTTCCAATAAACATATTTTACAATTGCAGCTAATAGTTTTATGAACAGTTAATAGTTTTCATCTCTCCATGTGTAGATAATTTACATTTCTAATATATATAGCTTGAGTGGGCCTAATGGTTAAGAACATGTGTTTCCTCTTAAGAAGTCATAGGTTCAAATCCAGAGGGGGGTAGGGTATGTATACCTTCGTAGACTTTACCAGTCAAATCGCTAGGCGGAGGGGGGTCCCTTGTCCCACAAACAAGGGGTCTCATACACCAATTTAGTGTGCTGACTTGGCCGTGACCTTAAAAATAAATTATTATTATTATTATTATATAAAATTGTAAGAATCAGATTTTCCAAACTTTAACGGATGTTTAAGATTAAGTTCAGTTACACCATATTTTTCCAATAAACATATTTTACAATCGCAGCTAATAGTTTTATTAACAGCAAAATAATGACAAAGAGATATTTAAAATGAAAAGTATCATAATATTATGTTTGGGCAGCATTCGCTTATGCAACATAAGATGTATTATATTTTGGTCGTCGTTATGTCATTACGGGCATCATGTGCTTATATAGTGTGATGTTATGGGCAACATTCGCTTAGGCAAGGTTCTTCATTTTAATATCAGTTTTAGATGGTTAATGGAAAACTTATAGTATTGTGTATGGTCATCATTTACGCAAGCAAGATTGTATGTTTTGATGAGTTTACTTAGTTACTCACCACCAAAACATTAAGTGTGCAGAAACCATAGTTTGTGAGCACGTGCAACTCTTAGATGAGATAGTGTCCTTTGAGAACCATGGATTCTGAGCACATGGAATACTTAATGAGTAACTATCTTTTGAAGAGGATGAAACATTGTAGAGAATAATACATTCAAATGGGTTTATTGAGATAAAAATGACACACAAATTAAGGGGTTAACATTGTATTTCATCACAAAGGGGATGATGGTGAGAAGTAAGTATTCATGTAAAATTTAGAATTACATTGAGAAGTGAAAAAAGAGGTGAAAAAAGAGGAAGGCTTTGCTTATTTTATTAATTTTTAAATAAAAGAAAATAAATAAGTTAAAATTTCAAAAATAATGTCAATAAGTTAAATGGAGAATTTCTCTAGGGGATGTTTAACAAAGGATTGTGGGGAAGGTAATTTGAGAAAGGTAATGAGAGTCAAGTATATGGAGGATAGGGATCGAGAGGCATGAATTAGGCAAAGAGTTAAATATTTTAGAGGTGGTTCTGATGTATGTTAAGGACTAGTTAAATCATATAATATAGTTGGTCCATGGGTAGCTTGGAACATTGTAAAGGGAACTTTAGTGAAAATCAACGAGGATTCATGGATTGGTTGTGGGGAAAATTATAGACTTTCAGAACCTCTCATGTTGTACCTTCATACCAATGACATGACTACTCTAGTTGATGCTTCATGGGAAAAGATGCATTGTGAAGGCATACAATTCTAGAAGTCAACTGAAGACTTGGGAATACAGTTTGAATTGGAAGAGGAATGGAACCACTATAGTGATTTTCTTAAACATAGTGCAATTTGTCTTTCAAACCCAGATGGTTAACTTTGTTGGTGTAAAAATGTTGCAACAGGGACTCTCACTGCAAAGTTTGGTTATATTGCTAGAGTAGGTGAGAATGTAGGAGTGGAAAGGCAGTGGTGGTGGAAGGTAACATGGAAGTTACCTTGTCCATGAAAAGTCAAAATATTTATGTGGCTCGCATTGGAAAATAAAATATTAACATGGGACAATAGAAAATGAAGGAATTGGATCAATTTAGGATGGTGTTACTTGTGTAAAAAGGACAGTGAATCAATTGACCGTATTTTTTTTACTGCTCCTTTGCCAAAGTTGTATGGAAGGATTTGTTTCAAATATTCAATATTTAGAATCGTTGGGAAAATCATACTCTCTTAGAGTGCTTTGAAAACTGGTTGCTCGACATTTTTTTTTTTTGTTAGGTCTCTGCCATGTTATGCTTGGTGGGTAATTTGGCTCTTTGGAAATAGATTGATCTTTGAAGGTTTGGAGTAAAATTTGGGTAAAGTATCTCATCAAATTATAGTCTCTTTCGATGAAGGAAGGAAGTCTCTTAAGTAATATGTTCCAAGGAAACTCGATGCCTCTTTTATAAATCTTTCAAAGACACGGGACTTCTTCGATCCAAGGCTCGCTAGGTGAGTGTGGTGCATGAGCCATTCTCTTTTTCAATAAATCTTATCACTTTACTAGGAAGTATGGTACGAGAATTTTCTCTAATAGCAGAGCTAAGTTATCTTCCCTTTGGATTCTGCTAAATATTACGTTGGAACAAAAGGTGAAAAGGATCCAGATTCTAAGTGATTCTAAGCTCGTAATTGACTAGTTAAATGGAAAGACCAACATCACTAATGTTGTCTTAAGGCCTATTATGAACATAGTATAGGTATTGAGAGGTGATCGAATAAATTTCTTTTACTCATGTTTACAGGGAATTCAACTACTGAGCAAATTATCTTTGAAAGGAAGCTTTATCTATTCAAGCGGCTGTGCTGATTGAGTAAGAGTTCATAGATAATTCCCCTCATACAACACTACAAAAAGTTTCCTTTTTATGGAAAACATGAATGTTTATTTTTGTAATAGTATTATATACAATCTATAGATAAAATTGTTAAAATTTAATGAACAACGAGATAAATAAATTGAAATTTCAATAAAAAAGTAATAATAAGCATACTTTGCAATTGCATATGTAATTTTTGGATGGGTTATATATATAACCATTGAGCCATGTTGGAGGAATTTCAAAGTGCTAAAAATAAATATATAAAACTTCAGACACAATCACAAAATCAAATAGTTTTGTGAATGCCCATATAAGAGAGGATGTAATCTATATATCCATGTGATGCAATATTCCTACATTTTATATTCATATTTTGAACATGCCCCAATCCTACCTAACCTTGGGAGTCATATTCATCCTAGATCTCATTAGAAAAGAAGAAATTGTAGTTGATATTGAGGCCTTAGTTGAAGGGTGATAATTATATCAAAATATTATAAATGCAATGAAGAGACCCTACTTGTATTATAGGCTTCTAAGAACATGAAAATATAGCATGATTGCATCAATTGCTTATTATTTAGGTTAATATGTTTATGATTTTTGATCTTCCCAAGATCCATAGAAACGCGAAACTAAAGAAAATTACTCATCAAAACCACCAAGTATGTTATTTTTATTGAGGATATTGATTTTTCATTTTATATCTCAAACCATGTGAAAATCCATGAAAGATTGGGATCTTAGAGCATAATCCCTAATGCATAAGTTTGATGATAATAAAATTTATGGTACCTTATTTCTATCTTTCTTAAGAATCCCACCTAGCTTCAAAATTGTTGTTCCAAGCGTTAATGCTACAAAGGATACACCTCCTTGAGCTTGGGCTTGGGATGAGGTGGCATGGAAGATCTAGCTATGGGGCATTCTCAAAATATTTCCAAAGTATCGTCACACTAATATCAATGTTGCTATAATTAAGAATAAAGTGAAAGTGTGTGGTAGATAAAGATGCATGGAATTGGGAAAAGGGAAATAATCATTTTGGACAACAAGGGAGTGAGGATTTGATGGCGCAGACCTATCGGCCCTCGAGATGAGATCTGCTCACAAGATCATTCTTTATCTCCCTCAAGCCGAATCGTCTCTTTAGATTCCTCGCTGGAATCACGAATTATCGATCCACAGGTCCTTTCGGAAGCTCCCCTATGCAAACAACACTTGGTGCGAGCTCCACTCCTCCGTGCGACCACAACACTATGACCAAGGCCCAATTCTAAAGGTGCTTGTCGCAACTCGCAACTCGCGAGTTCGTGAGTCGAAACTCCAACTCTTCTCCAATCTCGTGATACCCGAAATGTCGATATAGGTATAGCTCATGTCCTGTCAGCACCCTCCTTGTGTGACCGTCGACTGGGCTAAGCGCTAGCACTTCTTGCCTCTCGCACCTTCGCAAGTTCGAATGCCCAACCTTGGCACATTCCTTTCACGAAACCACGAGAAGCGAAGTTGACTTTTCTCCTTGTGTTCTCGCTGTTCGCGACTTCACAAGTTTCAATGTCGAGCTCTCGTGCTCTTATCTCGCAAATCCCCAAGATGCGAGAAGTCAACGGAGTATTGACTCCTTCCTCCAGGCGACGCGTGTCCGCCTGTCTATTTCCTGGGCCCACTTTGTGGTTTTTCCATGTGTCCCTCGTGCCCGGCTTCGGCACTTCACGACTTCTGTTGTCGAAAGTGACCCCTCTCAACCTCCAAACCCTCGAATGCACGATAGGCGATGGGGTTCCTGATCCAACAGTCCTCCCGTTCTCCAGATATAATGGTTGTCCTCTTTCCTCACGATTTCGCGACTTTGCGACTTGGAGCACCCAACCTTTGGGCTCTCACCTTGTGAACCTCTAAGTTCGCGAGATCCCTTGATCTCTGCCACTTGTCCTCCTCAGATGGACGGTCCTGATTCTCTTGTGACTTCGCCACTCGGGAAGTCGAAGGACTTCCCTTTCTGACCTCCGATGTCCGAATCCCCGATAGAGAGGATCTCGCAAAACGTGTCTGTTATCACTGAAATTTCGTCTGCACATGGCGACAAGAAATCCATATCATCTGCACATGGAGACAAGAACTCCACATCATCAAAACAACAATGAAGTCATTCATGACACTGAATTAAGTTCACAGCATTCTAGAAAGGTCAAAAACTATACAAAGTAACCAAAAATTGAAGGGCGCGTTACAGCAGTAGGGTGCGCGCGCGTATGCGCGGGACAAAAACGTATAACGCGCGCATGCACGCCCGACGCGCGACTGTCCACACAAAAAGCCACACATATGCTAATACGGTGCATTAATTGCTTAAGTCGGCCTCCCGATCGCCTGTGGACTGGCCCCCAAGACGATTTGACCCTCAGATCAGGGTCGGCTCTGCAAATTCGGTGAATTTATGGCTTAAGCAAACCCTAAACAGGTCCGTGTTTACACCGGAAGCTGGTTACATGACCGACTGGAAATTGCTATAAATAGCCGTGAAGACTCATTGTTTCAGCAGAGAATTCCAAGCAGAGTTACGCTGTCCAGATGATTCAGAGCCTAGCCTTTGACAACCAGTGCATCAGCTATGTAATCCAGAGTTCTCTCACCACCCATTTTTGTTCTGTTCATTTTGTAAGGAAGGCATTCAGTTGAGGATCTCCGAAGGACCTTCCACTGGAGGGAAGAGGAACCCTTATCCCTTTCTTCAGCATGTGCTATGGTTTTCGCTAATAGATCAAGCCTTGAAACCATTGGGGACTCCCTTGTCTCATGTTTGATGTTTTGTTTATTTTCGAATTGTTATTTGCTTTCAGTTGTTAGATAGATTGTATGCTGTTTTGTTTTCTGTTTTCTGTTAACCCTTGCTGCCACAGATGTTCTGTCCTGATGAACCCAGCAGGACATGCAGAGCGGTCTCCATTTTTCTCACCTGGTGACATATTGACCGCAAACAGACTGGCGACTCCGCTGGGGAGTTAAGGTATCAAATCCTCTCTCAATCGGGTTCAATTCGCTTTCCTTTTGTCGTTTTTAACTTGCAGGGATTCAAACCATCTTTCGCCGACCTGTTAACCGGCCGATTCACAGCAGAATCGAGAGAACCGACAATTTTTCACAAGCGCGCGGGTTTAGCACCCCACAGACACGCGCATGGGCTCTGGTTTTTTCATACAGTCCGCGTGCACACGCGCACCTGTCCAGGCTAACAGCCGCGCATTTGACTAAAAATTTTTCATTGTAAAGGTTTTGGATGTGATTTTCCTTTTCAACACTGATGTAATGCACACTCTAAACACTGCACAACTTAGGCCCCTCAACTTTTAAAGGGGATAGTCAAACATAGGCACTTAGGAGGATTAAAATCGTTTTTCCCTTATTTGCTTTTAGCCACGTGGATGGCTTGTTTTGATTCATGAATCTAAGTTGAACATCAAATTGTAAATCACATCTAAATTCACAGTCGGGACTAGAAGTCGCAAGTAAACAATCTTAAGTATGCTCTTCTCTCGCGCCCTCAGGCGATCTTGAGAATCAGAAATAGATTGCGAAAACGATCTCATCTCCCTTAAAAAATTCAAAACTTTTAGGAGAGGACAACGACTCTTTTTGAGACCCCTCTTAGTTTCATTTTTCAAACGCATTCTTGTAACGGGCTCATACATGCCCACGTGTCAACAAAGCTAGAATAGTGTTTGAATTTCTGCTTTCTTAGATCAGAAAACTAGGAGAGTTTAAAAGTTTGTAACGGACCCACACATGCCCACATGTTCAATCTAGGATAGTTTCATGCTTTTTATAGATTAACTCACACATAGGGAGTCAAAGGATAGTAACGGACCACAATGTCCACATGCTAGTTTCCTAGGGATTTTAAAATTCCGCAAGGTTGTACCAATGGCATCTAGTTGATTTAGGTAATCAAACTCTTGTAAAGGACCAAGCGATGTCCACATGCTGCAAGGTAACATCTAAATAACTAAAA
>SNQJ01S0048779.1:56850-75178 GCA_010110895.2 Picea sitchensis
CGATAGGCTCGATTTTCATTACAAGATCTCTAAGGGACACCATTTCTTTCCTGCAGCGAACCGCAAGGCTTATGCGATCAAGGATCTGCTGGATTGCTTTGTCAATACCCACACCAATAAATCCAGAGACAAAACCAGGATCAGACATGTTTTTTATTCAAAAACTCCCTTCAAGATATATGCAATCCTGTATATAACAAAACAAAAACACTCCTTCAAGATATATGCAATCCTGTATATAACACAACAAAAACAGTCCCTCAAAAATTTCAGAATGACACTTTTGACTCCGAACACAATCCCAATCCTTTGAAGAAGAGGAAGATGGCAGATTTGTAAAGACTCCACAATAGCAGCTACTATGCGTACCAGTATATTTATCGCTGAACTGCTTGATGTCTAGTGGTTACCTTAATTTATAGGATAATGGACCATACAAGTTATTTGTAATAACCGAGTCCGCAGAGCAAGTTTAATTTGTTTTTAATGGATAAATTGCTCATCATTTACGCATCCTAGAAAGCTGTCATCAAAGTCAAGGAAAATGCTTAATACATTTAATAAAATTGCTGAAAATATCAATTTTGATTAGTCGATTGGATTTCAAATCCTTAACTATTTAGATTTTTCTATCTTTAAATTAATAAATATTACATATAAAAGAAAAAAACCAAAAAAAAAAAAATTTAGTTAATGTTTTTCTTTGTATTTTTATTTTTATTTTTTAACTTAAAAAAATAGAAAAAGATTTTGTAAAAAACATTATTTAAAAAAAAAATTAAATAAAAGAAAATTAAAATTAAAAATATTGAAAATTAAAAAGGAAGAAAAGCTATTTAGATTTTTTTATTTTTAAATTGATAAAATATTAAAAAAAAAAAAAAACCTATATCTTAAAAAAATCTATAACTTAAAAAATGAGAATCAAAACAAAAGAGAAGTTATTTAGATTTTCTAAATGATGTTTCTTTGTGGTTATTCTTAGTTTTTTTGGGTTTTGTTTTGTCTTTTAAATTATATTTTTATTATTATTTACTGTTTTTCTAAATAACTTTTCTTCCATCATTTTCTTGGTTTTTTTTTTATTTATGGTCTTTTTAAATGACATCTTTACAATTATTTAATGTATTTCTAAATAAATTTTTCTTCCATCCTTTTTTTGGTTTTTGTTTTTATTTTTGGTCTTTTTAAATGACATCTCTACTGTTATTTAGTGTATATCTAAATATTTTTTTACTGTCATTTTTTAGTCTTTGTTTTTATTTTTCTTTTTTTTTTAAAATAATATTTATATTGTTATTAATATCTACCCGTTTTGTCCCCGAGGTGTAGGAAAGTTGGTGACGGAGTGTGTTGTTAAGCCACTCCATGATGTTAAAGTCACCGGTTCGAAACCTGCGGGGACAAAAAATCCAACCATGTTAAGGGTTGTTGTGGCTCAGGCCAAGTGCGATCCCCGGGTGATTTTGACAGCTTAGATGCCCCCGAGTCACGGTTTCTCAAGCCACAAGTTAATCGCGTAGCCAACAGGTCTCGCACAAATTAACAAACAAAAAAAATATCTACCCGTTTTAATAATTTACATGTCAATGTTTTTAATTAAACTAATCAGGTCTGCCAGGGTTCAGCACTGAAACCTGTCACCATTCGCCGCCTTATTTTCCATAGCCGCGACCATGGAGGCCGAGGGAAGGGGGCCCTCAGCCCCCTCCTATAGTACAGTCACAGGAAAGGAGCACGACTCCAATCACTTCAAACACCCAACCTTTGAACTCCCGGACGACATGCATAAATTAATCTGGGAAGATGAAATGTCGAAGGAAAAACCAATGGACATCGACCCAGAAACCAGTCAACCAAGAACCAAACGCACCTGGGAACCCAACAAATGCATTCCGCAAGTCCCGATAGCTCCCAAATATACCATCATCTCGCCAAGAATGGAGGATCAGAAACAATATATGCGGGATTTTTCTTTGATAGGAAAATTCTTGGGGTTATGGCCTTCCGAGAAAGACCTGGTCAAATGGATTCAACATTGGTGGAAACCCAAGGCTCATTACGACCTCCAAATAGGCTCAAAAGGCTTCTTTACGATCATATTGCATAATATGGAGGACAAAAATTGAATCTTCGAAGGGGCGTCGTACTTCTACAACTCGGCAGGCCTTTTTCTTTGATTCTAGATGGAGAGATTCAACCTGGAAAAGGAAGACTTCACCCATGCTCTGGTTTGGTTGCGGCTATACTCGCTCCCTCAGGAATTTTGGCCGGAGGAGATCTTCGCAGGGATTGGAAACACCATTGGTAGCTACGTCAAAGCTTCCGAGGCAACAAAGCAACGAAGGTACATTGGTTATGCCCGCATTTGTGTTTATTTAAATATCTCGAAACCCCTCCATGGAACCATTTTCCTGGACTACCAAGATGAAGAATGGTCCCAAACCCTAGATTATGAGCACATCACCTTCTGCTACCGCAAGTGTCACGGGCATGGACATATTTTTTGTGAATGCCCTCTAAATAACCCCC
Source organism: Picea sitchensis (assembly GCA_010110895.2). NCBI lineage: Eukaryota > Viridiplantae > Streptophyta > Pinopsida > Pinales > Pinaceae > Picea > Picea sitchensis. The sequence goes on from SNQJ01S0048779.1 coordinate 59,383, forward strand.
CCAAGCCAGCTCAGGAAGATTCTGACAAACCCAAGGATGGCTTCACCAATGTCACGGGTTGTCGAAAGAACAAGGCGAAAAGGGTACCCCCCTGGCCCCTACCGAAACCCCTACCAAGAACTCTTTTGATGCCCTTCAAACTCCATTGGATACCCCTTCTTCCTCTACCAACCCTCTGACAACCCCTGCAACTGGTCAAACCTCTGCCATGCACGATCCCCCTGTCCAATCTTCCTCGCAACCATTAGTCATGCCGGACTCCCTTCCAACCACTCTCGGGCCGGATATGGGTGATCTAGACATGGATTTGGAGGATCAAGAGCTGGAAGGTATCGATATGGTGCATCTGGAACAAGCCTATCGTGAACAGCCAGTGTATACCATACCGTCCGACCAGCTGCGCAAGGTGCACAAAGTCTTCCTCAATTCATCGGTAGGAGGTAAAGCCCAAGCCAGCACAAACCTGGGAATACAAAAAGAAACCTCAAAGGAACAACGCAAAACTACAAAGGAGGAGAAAAAAAGAGGCAAGAAACCGAAACACCAGCTCATTCAAGACGTCGGTAACTTACTTGTCAACTCAGGTCAAATTCATTTGATCTCAGACAACTTTCCCCCCCTCCAACCCCCATCATCCTCATGAAGATACTATCTTGGAACATAAAGGCCTTAACGCAAAGAGAAAACAAAATTTGCTCAAAGACAGAATTAGGAAGGAAGAACCAGACATACTACTCCTATAGGAAACGAAATGTGCGGGAACAGAAGAACAGACCATGCTTCAATGATGTTGGACACAAGCACAACATGTGGAAGTGGACGCCAATGGGGTAGCAGGATGGCTTGCACTGCTTTGTAATCCAGCCACCATTCTACTTAACAACTTTTTTACCTCCAAATGGACCATCACAACCTCTTTTCGCCTCATTGGCTCGAACAAACAAGTCTACATCACAAACGTCTATGGACCCCCCAGACCAGGGGACAAAGAAGCATTCCTCCAACACATGGAATGGGTAGCAGAACACTTAGGCGCCCAAAGGTAGATCCTCGAGGGAGATTTCAATATGATCACGGGGCTGGAGGAAAAAAATGGAGGCAGTCATCCCCTGGGGAATGACAACATGCTCTTTAACCATACCATAGGCCTACTGAACCTCATTGACGTTGAAATAGACAATGGGCAGTTTACCTAGTCCAACAGACTCTCGGGGGCCCAACATGTCTCTAGTAGACTAGACCGCTCCCTAATATCTGAGGCCATCATGATGGATGTTCTATCTTGGAATGCCACAGTCATCAATACCACAGGTTCAGATCACTGGCCAATACTTCTAACCCTCAATATCACTACCACCCTAGGAAGAAAACCTTTCCACTTTGAAAAATTCTAGTTGACTCACCCAGATTTCCAAACAAACATCAAGACTTGGTGGGAGGAGGCAGCCATCCAAACATGAACCTCGATGTACAGATTCCAACAAAGGCTAAAAAACCTCAAGCAACACCTCAAAATATGGAATAGGTCCACCTTCGGCGATATCTTCCAAGCATAGGAGCATCTACAACAACAAATGCAGACACTACAACAACAGATATGGACACAAGGCCTAACGGAAGCCCTAAAAACATAGGAAACACTCCTCAACAATTAGATCACAAAACGAAGAGCGCAGGAAGAAGTTCTTTGGAGACAAAAATCTTGCATCCTGTGGCTGAAAGAGGGGGAAAAAACACCAAATTCTTCCACTGATCCATGGTCCAACGGTGACAAACCAATCACATCACCCACTTAATCTCAGAGAAAGGTACAAAAATTCAACAACACGCTGATATGGAAAAGGAACTGCTTACCTACTACCAATCTCTTGTTACGGAACCCCCAACAGACCGCTCGCAAGCCATCGATTCTATCCTAAAAAACATACCCAAGGAGGTCACCAAGGAGCGAAATGAAGCCCTAATGAGACCAATCACTCAGGAGGAGGTCGATTAGTCTCTTAAGTCCACCCTGCTTGGTAAATCCCCTAGACCAGACGACTTTACTTCAGACTTATTTCACTATTGTTGGGGCATTATCCTTGAGGATGTTTGGGAAATCATTGAGGATTCCAGAAGATCTAGAAAGGTCCTCCAAGCCCTCAATGCAACCTTTCTCCCCCTCATCCCTAAAGAAAACAACACCACTTCTCCCCCACATTTCAGACCCATAGCCCTCTGCAATGTCATTTACAAAATCCTAACAAAGATCATTGCAACCCGCCTCAAGCCCATTCTACCATTCTTAATTTCCCCAGAGCAATCCAGCTATGTCGAAGGTCAACAAATTCTGGACAACGTAATCCTGGCTCATGAAGTTAGTCACTCCCTTCACTCAACCAAAACTCAAGGTATTCTCCTAAAACTGGATCTTTATAAAGCTTTCGACAAGTTAAGCTGGAGATACTTAAAATCTTCTCTCCTAGCCTTTGGCTTTGACCCCACTTGGGTTTCCTAGATAGTCAATCTCACCTCTTTAGAATTGTTTTCCATCGTTATCAATGGTGTCCCTTCCAAACCTTTCTCCCCCTCAAGAGGCATAATACAAGGGGACCCGCTCTCGCCCTTCCTTTTCATCCTTATGGTAGAAGGGCTCAGCCACACACTCAAAGCAGCTATCAAGGATCAATCTCTCTTGGGCCTCACCCCCCATGGCATTTCTCCCCCCATCTCACATAGCCAATTTGTAGATGATATACTCCTTATGGGACTATCCACAGCTAGAGAAGCTCGACGCTTCAAATCCATCATAGACCTCTTCTGCAAAGCTTCAGGAATGGAGGTGAATCTAACCAAATCCCAAGTCTTCTTCTTCAACACACCTCTTGTTATACAAAACCATGTTACTCTCATCCTGGGCTTCACCCGCGGCATCCTACCCTCTGTCTACCTGGGCATCCCCCTTATTGATTACCCACTCAGGAATTCCTCCTAGGCCTCCTTGCTGTCCAGTTTCAGGAAGAGACTCTCCCTTTGGACCTTTCACTCCCTCAATCTACCTGGGTGCCTCATTCTCCTTAAATCAGTCCTCCAAGCTCTCCCGATCTACACCTTCTCAGCCTTGGAGGCCCCAAGTTTTATCCTCAACACCTTAAGAACAATCCAAAGAATATTTATATGGCAAGGCACCAAAGAAGGACCCAAAATTTCCTTGGTAAGTTGGCAAAAGGTTTGCACCCCAAAAAAAGCAGGAGGCCTCAGTCTATGTGACCCAACCATTCTCAACAAAGTCCTCAACGCTAAAATGTGGTGGAGATGGTTAAAAAGACCTCAAGATCTTTGGGCACAACTACGGAGAAAGAAATACAACCTCACAATCCCCGAAAGAGAACTCATCAAGTGGAATGGTCAAAGCACAGGGTCGCTAATCTGGAATGCGGCCAGGAACAATCGAGGACTCATCTTCGACCATTCGTTCTGGGAACTGCAAAATGGATCCTTGGCATACTTCTGGAGTGATTCATAGCAACAAATCCCAGCCTTGAATACATATCTAGATCTCAGTAACCTCATTCCCCTCACAACTGTCGCAGGACTTCATAGAGTCATCGACTTCTAGAAGCCTTTCGATCCACGGGAAACTTGGCGTACCAGAAAAAAATCCCACGAGCACCTGAATATTCCCCCGACGTTCAACCTCTGACCCCTACAGGAGAATCTTTCCTCAAGGAAACTTTTGATTCAACAAGGGGAGGACATTCTCAGGTGGGGCCATTCCACCATAGGCGCCTTCAACATCCCTGAATCTTACTATTTAAAAGCAGATCACAAAACCTTACCTTGAGAGGAGGCTTGGGGAAAAATCTAGGATATGAAATCCTGGCCGAAAATTAGTACCTTCCTCTGGTTAGTGGCACACAACAACATCCTCACTTGGGATAACTTAAGAAAATTGGGTTTCATTGGTCCCTCTTGGTGTTAGCTATGTGGTCAAGAGGAAGAAACCCAAAACCATCTCCTCAACCTCTGCCCCTATAGTTCGTGCATCTGGGATCATAGCGCCAACATCATGAGAACAACGGACAAGAACCGCATGGGTCTAAAGGAAACCATTGAAGATTAGAGAAGCTTTATCTTTCACTCTCCCATCCTCAATAGAATCTAGCAGCTTCTCCCAGGCTTCATCCTCTGGAAAATCTGGAAAGAGAGGAACAAACGAATTTTCAATTCAGTCATGAGGACGTGGAAAGATGTTTGGACCACAATCCACACCAATATCAATGAAACCATATCGATGCATCCTTCGATGGAGTAGGATTTTCAGAGCCCAGAAAATGAATCCAACATCCTCAGATCCTGACGACTAAATATCACTCCCATCCCAGAAAGGCCTATGGTAGCTGCAGGATGCACGCCCGGCCCCACTCATTGGGAAGCTCCACCCACAAACTTCTTTAAACTTAATTTCGATGGAACCCCCAAAGGGAACCTGGGACCAACTAGCTACGGGGCGGTCATCCATAACAATAAAGGGGAAATCCTCCATATCCTGACAAGTAACATGGGGCACAATACCAATAACACTGCATAAATATGGACCCTCTTCTGCGACCTACAAGCAACCTCAGAGCAAGCACTTTTCCCCCTCATTGCGGAAGGTGATTCGCAAATCGTTATAAATCTCCTCTCACATCTGCTCAATGGGGAAGACCTGAAGAAAATTTCTCCAAGTTGGCAACTCATGAACGGGCTGTACAAAATAAAATCAACTCTCCATCCTCAACATGTAATCCTCCCGTCCCACATAAGAAAAATGGCCAATCAAGTTGTTGACTAGTTGGAAAATCTCGGAGTCAAGTTAGAAGAAGGTGTCTTCTTTTGTACCCCTTCCACCAATCCCACTCACCCCACAATCATTGCTTAGAACATAGCCTACACCAAAGATCTACCCCCGGATGGGGTGTCACCGTGATATGACAGTTCTCAATTGGGACGAGGCCACTTGGCTAGGCCACTTGGCTAGGCCACATGCCACCTGGCGTACGTACTCCGCCACCTCCCCTCCTCAGTCACCTCCATATTTTAAACTGCCTGCCACCACCCTCCACTTCTCATTCGCACCCCACAACTCACACGCTCTGGAAGCTCTGCACCTTGTGCATCTTCATGGAGCCGTGCAAAAGGTCTTCCTTGTTGCTTCAGCTCCAACCTTTGTCGCCAGTTCTTTTAGTCATGATGTGGTCTGCTACGCCTCACTTGTTTGCTCATAATCCTCAGAGCCAAACCTCTAGGGCTCTCTATTCCCTTCGTTTTGCGACAGATCTCTAGTGCGACCTCTCCTAGTTTTCTCTCCTGCTGTGGAGCTTGTTGTTCACCATGCCGCGACCCAAGGGAAAGCTAAAGCAGGGAGCATCCTGGTACCAGGCCTAGGGACGGAAACCATCCGCCTTGGACTCTCCTTGTGAAGTTATCATTCCCCCTGAAGTGGTCCCTCCCCCTCCTTTGGATCCCCTAGAAGCAATATTACCCCCTCCTTTGGCACCTGTAAATGTGCTCGCCCCTGACCAGACACCCTACGACCTCTCTCCCCTCTCGAACCCCTATGGATGTAGGGTCGAGTGGTTCGATTTGATTGGGAATTAGCTCGGCTACGCACCACCTCCCCCTTATCCTCCTCGATGTCCCTCTCTTCCACCCTCCCCTCCTTGCCCCCCGCTCACCAACCCTCATCCCACCTCCCCTCTGGGGTCCTCCTCTTCCTCTCCGCTCTCCACCCACCCCAATCCTTCCTGTGACAAATGTGAAGATCGAATCGAGCTCCTGAATACCCTGAGCACTATGAAAAAAGACTTGGAGGATATCAAATTGGCAATGCTTGAAGCACAGAACCGGGAAGCCGACCACTGGAGTAGAGTGGACGCCTTGATGATTTTCCTTCAAGATCTTCAAGAGGCCATGGCTGAATGCGGAAAAGGAAAAGCACAGGCGAAAGAGGTTTTCAGAGGGCCGCAACTTGGACCAGGTTTCTAATGTTTTGTCATGCTTTGTATTTCTCGGCTCAACACCCTTACCTCTGTCTTTTTTGTACTATTACGTATTTCGGCCCTACGTGGCCTCATAGCATAGTTTACCTACATTTGCATGACTTTGGCAACGATGGTTTCCCAGCAGGGCACCGTTTCCACCTTTGATTTTGGACAAATGGCGCAGTGGTTTCCCACATGGGCACTGCGACCATGTGGTTAATTGTATCTCAGACAATTTTGACAGGAACAATACCAACCCTAATTTACAAAAAAAAAACATTGTTATTTATTAATATTTTTATTATTTTTTTCTTTTAATTTTTTATTTTTTTCTCTATTTTAAATAAAAAATAAAATAAAACAAAACAAATTAAAATTTACAAGAGAAAACTTTCATCCTCTTGCTTTTTTGAAGAAAAAATAATGAAAAAACAAAAGATCATTTAACAAAATTAAAAAAAAAAAAGTCATTTAATAAGATAAGGGAAAAATAAAAATAGTAATTGAATTTTTTTCTATCATTTATTTTGTGGTTTCCCACATGGGCACCGCGACCATGTGGCTAATTGTATCTCAGACAACTGTATTTTTTGACAGGAATTAATACCAACCTTAATTTACAAAAAAAAAAAACATTGTTATTTATTATTATTTTTATTATTTTTTTCTTTTGATTTTTATTTTTTTCTCTATTTTAAATAAAAAATAAAATAAAACAAAACAAATTAAAATTTACAAGAGAAAACTTTCATCCTCTTGCTTTTGTGAGAAAAAAAAAACAGAAGAAAAAATAATGAAAAAACAAAAGATCATTTAACAAAATTAAAAAAAAGGTCATTTAATAAGGGAAAAATAAAAATAGTAATTGAATTTTTTTCTATCATTTATTTTAATTTAATATAATAAAAAAAATAATAATAATAAATCATTTTATTTAAAAATAAAGTCATTTAACACCTTAAACTACAATTGACACTGCTCTCGATACTAAATCACTTGACATCCTCTTAATCTCTGCATAATGATTTATGGTAAAACACAGAAATTGAGATGCAACAATTCTTGCTTCGCTATGAAGAGGTTTTAGATTGTCCTTTCGAACTTGATAAATTCCTTTCCTCTGATTACATATCAATTGTGAGTTGGTGAAGACTACAATATCATTGCCATCGTATTTTTTTGCTTCTTTTAGCCCTTCAACAAGGGCAATATAATATGCTTCATTATTTGTAGTCTTTCCATGAACTTTTCTCTTAGTTTGGATGATGTGATTTAGTGCCATGTTTTGAAGGACATATGCAATAACCGCTTGACCCATATTTGGGTAACAAGACACTTTAATGCATAAAGTCCACTTCTGCACCATTCTATATGCCTCCTAGTACCTGGAGAAAAAGAAAACAATAAATTTTGATTAGGCATTTAAAAGTAAAACTTTTAACATTGAAAAAGAGCTATGTGCTAATTTTGATTAGACATTTAAAAATCATGCAAGCACCGATGTTAGAGTTTCATAGACACTATTTGTTAAAAAAAACTTTAGAATGTTTGCACTTTTCAGGATTACAGTTATCAGATTTATTCAAGATGCAGAGCAATCGTTGCAAATGTCCCAATCCAAGGTGAGATTATGAGTGCTTAATAAGCATACAGTTATGTTCGAGCCTTGGTGGGCTTGGCCAACTTAAAATATAAGCTGGCCAAGTGTCAATACAAGTGCAAGTGGAACATCTCCAAAAAAATACTCGACACTCAATATGCCTCCTAAAACCCAGCAACAGCAAATTAATTATTCCACATTCAAGTATGTCTAGCAATATTAGTCATCAAATGTGACTCGTATTCACCTAGCGAGGAATAAGTTACTATATTTAAAGAATAAGTTACCATATTTAAAGGCTGACATGTACTACATGATTCAATGGCTTGGATGATTTGGGTTGCAGAAAATAAACGCCACTCCTCTGAAACAACCTTGAGGTTGTATCTAAGATTCCTAGACGGATAATTCATAATAAAGATTCCTATCAGGGCATAAAAATATTTGTAAATGCAGGTCTGGAACTACTTTGTGTGTAATTAGCAATCCCTCAATAGAGCAATCCCTTGGCTCCTTCACCCACTTCCTCAACCTCTTCTCAACATAGCTATGATACCATGTGAGATTTACATACACAAGTGCATACAAGAATACACTTAGAATGAAAAAGAGTGTATTTGTATATTAGATGATACAGTGTCTCATTACATGGCATACAAGAATACACTTAGAATGAAAAAGAGTGTATTTGTATATTAGATGATACAGTGTCTCATTACATGTCTCATTACATAGTAAGAGAAGAGTATATTATGTAACTCCAAAATACATAACTAATAACCACTACATTAATTACTATATCAAATGCTTGATTATTACATCACTTTATTAGTACTGTGAAAAATTGATTATTTTAGCACATAGTTGTATTTCAAGTTCATGTATCTCTATATAATTTTCTTCCTGGAAAAGGAATTTGGCTTGTCTTCAACTATTTTATCACCTGGTATCGACTGGGCAGAATCTATATGTATGTACATATGTATGCATGCACATGAATGTGTTTTTTATGTATATATGTAAGTGTGAATGGATATGTAGGGTAAATGCAAAGGATAAGTTCAAGATTGAACTTAAATCTAGTCAACACAAAGCATATATAGCTTCCTCAAAAATAAATTCCACCTTCTGCATAGGTTGCATTAACTGCAACAATATAAATAAGATGTTCTTTGCTATGACTTGTAAGACGCATTACTACTGTGAAAAAAATGATTATTTTAGTAAATATTTGCATTTCAAGTTTATATATCTGTATAAACTTGAAATGCAAATATATCTGTATACAATTCTCTGCCTGAAAAAGGAATTTGTCTTGTTCAGATATTTTATCACCTGGTATTGACAGGACAAAATTACAGAGTATTCTGGGCTACCTCCTTTTGTTGAGAATTGCTAAAAAAATTGTATGTTGGATTGGATATACACTCAGTTTACAGAAAGGGGGGTCCTCAACCCATGAGTTGACCTCCATATTGTGACTACCATCACATCATACAACATCAAGAAGCAAGGTTTTCTTTCTACCATGGGTCACGAACTGGTTCTTTCCCTTCGCTCCACCTCGTGCTGTGACTCAAGAACAAATGTTGACAATGATTGAAAACAAAGACAAAATTGTTAAGAGATGGAAAAAGGCCAAGGCATTGGTTATAGATGAGATAAGTATGATTGATGGGGAGATTTTTGATCGATTGAATTATGTTGCCAATAAGCTGAGGAAGCCATTGAAGGGGAAAGGGGTGTGGGGTGGGTTGCATCTTGTGGCGACATGGGATTTCTTCCAACTTCCACCAGTGAGGCCTCAGAACCCAGACAAGTTCTTTGCCTTTGAGATAGATAGCTGGAATGAGTGTTTTCACAAGCAGATTGAATTAACGCATGTTTTTAGGCAGTCAGATAGGGAGTTGGTATAGATGTTGCAAGAAATAAGGAGAGGTATGTGGGACTCAAAAACCTTGGCCAAGTTGAAGAACTGTCATGGTCCATCCGTGACTAGAGATGAGTCTGTGATTAGATTGTATCCAATGAATGTTGATGTTAGGAGGGTGAATGATGAGAGACTGAAGGCCCTGTGGCAGGAAATCATCACTTTTAGTGCCGAGGATAAAGGAAAAGAGTATCACAAGAGTAAGCTGAAGAGTGGAATTGCTCCTGATCGGATTGGTCTTTGTGTAGGGGCGCGCGTGATGCTTATCAAGAATATAGACACTAGGATAGGACTGGTGAATGGTGCAACGGGTCAGATTGTTGATTTTGTTACGGATGACACGCACTCGAAAGCTATTAGTCCAACAGAGCTTTGGCCAAAGGTGAGATTTCTCTGTGGGGTTGAAAGGATTATCACACCGGAAACCTGGAGTGTTTATGAAGATGAAGTGGAGGTGGCTAGCCCAAGACAGGTACCATTAATTTTAGCATGGGCTGTTACTGTGCACAAGTGCCAAGGTATGACATTGGAGAGGTTGGAGGCAGATCTTTCCAGGGCATTTGATTGTGGCATGGTATATGTAGCCCTTTCCCGTGTAAAGAATTTAGATGGGCTGAGGCTGACAGGATTTAAACCTTCTAAGATCAAAGCACACCCAAAGGTGCTTGACTTCTATCAGAAACTTACCAGCAATAGTGGGGGCTACTTGGATGATAAAGAAAAGGAATGAATCTTGTAGCCAGACTTCACACTTTTGGTGACATTATTAGCTTTCACACATCTCCGTTAATCTGACTTGGGTTTGAATATTACACAATTTGAATGCTGAGCAAGCGATCTTCGGTAGCTGGGCGATTTCAGAGAAACCCACACTCCGTTTGGTGGGCAATTTCATAAAATACATAGCAGGAGGTTAATGTTTGAATGTTTCTGGCATTGACAGTTGCAAGTAAGCACAGGGAGAGCTGTGGCAGTATATCGTGATGGGTATTAATCGTATTATCGTGTAATACCAATATAATCGAGTAATCGTGCATTAATCATTAATCGTTCTATTATACATTACAGTTTGGGTAGCGACCGACGGAGGAAGGAGGGAGGGTTAAAACAATGCTGCTAACCTGAGCAGATGTTGCAGTCCGTCGGTAATGGTTGCAAATGTGAACAGCGTCGTCGGCAATGGTTGCAGTCCAGTCCGTCGGCAATGATTGCAAATGTGAACAGAGTCGTCGGCAATGGTTGCAGTCCGTGGGCAATGGTTGCAGAAGGTTGTGCGGGATAAAAGTTCGGGAGTTCACTCCGAGTTCGAAGGTAGCGTAGAAGGGTGGCCATGCATTAATGGCTCACCCAACTACCACGAAGGGAAGGATGCAGAGTCAGGGGCCGCACAGAGCGAACGAAAACGGAAACAGAAACGGGAACGGTGGTAGGCCACTTTTTGGGTTTTCTGAGTGGCCAGAGATTAGACGTTCTCCGTCGATCAGAATCCCAAAAGGTAGCGTAGTTAGCTTACTCCATTTATAACTACAAAAATTTATAACTACAAAGTTAAAAAAACATATAAATTTTATAGACTCACTAATTCAAATTTGCAATTCCAATAATTTGTACCTTGCTTTCAACAAAATTGATAAGGAAATATGCCCAAAAAAATAAAACGTTTAGAATACGTTAGGTGAAAATAATTTACAGAAGAGCTTCATTACTGGTTAATGGCCATATAGTTATTGACGAAGATTGTGCTTCATCACTGCCAAAGATTCTCGTGTCGAACCATTCGAGGGTTTCCACCTATAACTGTGTCTTCTCTCCACCGATTCTCGTGCCCCCAACATCTTATGCCTTCTCCAATCCAGGATTAGATCTCGTGTCCAACCATTCCAGGATTGGGATTCCCGACTCCCAACTCCCCTTTCAAAATTTAAACAGGGATCGACTGGCCTCTCTCCCGCTTCTGCCGAACTCACCTCAGTTCTTGTGCAGTCATCAAGCAAGGAGCGCTGCAAAGCGTTTCCGTTTCTCCGACAGTCTTGCTATCTGATGCCTCCTTTACCGTAGCCGTAGTAAATAATATATTCCCTAATGCAGTCCTCTTAGAAATGATGTCACTACCAAAACATTCTAAAATTTAAATCCAATTAATTAAAATAAATAAACTTAATTAAAATTTCTTTTAATTCATAAAAGCTCTAGACAAAAACATGTGACCCACTATTCTTGACACTAATAACCACAGCTCAAGTGGCCCATCTCATCTCACCTTTTTTAAACTCAATATATTTTCTGTTTAAATTCTTGTTTCATCTTTCAAATCAATAAGTTTTTTTAGTATGCCCACAAAAACATTATAAAAAGTGAGACTTGTGAAACCGTAATAGATAATTTCAATCTGTGTAGTTGTTTGTGGATATGGGAATGCACTTATTCTTGTAATGTAAAATATATATTGAGTTCGACATATAAATTGTTATAAATTAATTACAATGAAGTTAAATTTCAGACCGAAAAGTTACTATAGATCAATGTTTTACTATAATTCCATGATTGGTTTATCACTGTGTTTTTATGGATATGGTAATATGCTTGTATATCTAAGTGAAACCTAAAGCATGTTAATGCTCATATGGTAATAAACTTGTATATTTAAGTGAAACCTGATTGGTTTATCATTGTGTTTTTATGGATAGGGTAATATGCTTGTATATCTAAGTGAAACCTAAAGCATGTTAATGCACATATGGTAATAAACTTGTATATTTAAGTGAAACCTAAAGCAAATTAATGCTCAAATGATTGTACAGGGACAACATTAAACTAATATTTTAGTTTCCTGATTTTTTTGGCCTTCTTTTTATACATATGATAATAAATTTGTATATCTAAGTGATACTCACAACCTAAACATGATTAATGCTCAAATGATTCTATAGGGAAAAAGTAACAATAAACTAATATTTTGGTTTTATGGTTTTCTTGAGCATTTTAATAAATTGTAATTCAAAAAATCTAGTTTTGGTTTTTTCTTTCTATTCCCCATTCACAACTAACCAAGACATTTTCAGCATCAAGCAATCATTACCTACACATTTGCAGAAAGTGTTTATCAAGTAAATTCAACACTTCCAAAATCTTTGGGAAGTGCTACTTTATTTTAAACATTGATGTATCCTATGACTAGGCACTGTTGTATCCTCTGACTCTGACTAGATTTAGAGCATGTACCATGAATATCATGTTTATTTATATTCCATCACATTCTATGTAAGAGTTTATCTTTCACCATGACATAGAAAAGGGCTCTTAGCCCAACTTCTCTTACTAGATTTAGAGCATGCACCATGAATATCATGTTTATTTATATTCCATCACATTCTATGTAAGAGTTTATCTTTCACCATGTATGACACAGAAAAGGGCTTTTGGCCCAACTTGAAGAGTCAATTTTATTGCAAGTCTTCATTCAATGCAATATTCATATGTAACATTATTGTGAAACTTGTGACTTGAACCATTGCTCTGGATATGTGCTGGTAGCAATACTAATATGGAGGAAAGTGTATCACTTTTTAAAATTTGACATAATGACATCTTTTGCATGTTTTTATAAAGATGCATAACAAGGATAACGTGTTTATGGTGAGATGTGTTTTACATGAAGAGTGTCCTCTATTTATTTTGAATGTTGCATGAACATATCATCTTTTGGTTATTTACAACATCGGATTCTCCATACAAACACTAAATATTGAATATAAATGCTTATTTAGTTAAAAATCATACACAGTACTCCAATAGCTAAATCAACACACTAACCATATGTGGTTCTTGTCTACCAACTAGGATGAGTTTAAAAACATGTTCATTTTTAGTTTCTCTTACAAAAATTGAAGGTTGTGTTATTGAATGTTTTTGGATTGTTTGTAGTAGCTTCAACTGGAAAATAGCTACCCAAAGAGATTCCAATGAAATGTTGTTATAAGTGTTCACTACCAAGAAGTTTTTCAGTTTAGTCTATAAACGCTTCCCTCAAGTATCCAAGTGATTGGTTGAGCATTAACAATAGTCAATTGACATCCAAAACTTGACATACAATGTACAATTGGTCTCAAGACTTGACATACAATGTACAATTGCTTATAGAAAACTATTTGGATGCTACAAGAACACCCTTTGGGAAGCTATTACCTTACTTCACAATGTAATTTTATTTTAGATCTTTTGTTGCCTCTGACATTTTAAACAAATTATTTTCTATGTATTCATAAGTGGCCAACCACTCCAATAAGTATTAAAAAAGAAACAAACTTTCTTGAATATACATAACATGTGAGTCAATGTGAAAAAGATAGTCTAAGTACTATGATGGTGCAAAAAGTTAAGTATCGCAAAATTTGTAAAGCTTAACATTTTTCACCTACCTCTCATGTACTATACCTCTAAGACACTTTAGAGAAATTCTTGGATGGAAACTAACCAAGAAATGATAGTTCGTAAAGAAGTAGTCTAAATACTTTAGTTTTTTTATTGTTTTTTGTCTTCAATTTGATAGAAATTGTTGGAATTGCATATTTTAGTTGCTAAAGTATTGCATATTTTAGTTGTGCACAATCACAATGCTCTAAGGAGTTTTGAGGGTGTTTAATCCATTTATGCATTTAAAAGTGCAATTTAAGTAACAAAAAACAGTGATTTCGCCAACAATTTTTAATCTATTTTTGTCTTGTTATTATCGAAATCCTATAATCTATTTTTTTCTTTGTATATATTGGAATCGTAAAATATGTATACCTCTTTTATTTCTTCTATAATTTTTTGTTGACTTAACCATTTGTAAAATGAGTTATAGGCCGCACTAGAGGAGACCGATATCTACGATCTAAAAAAATAAATTATTTTGATCATTTTAAGACTCTCTTACCCACACTAGAGGAGACCGGTATGCCTTGTAATTTCAAGGATATATTGACTTCCATAATTTTAAAAAATATAAAATTAATATTATAAATTTCCAAAAAATACACCTCACTAGAAAAATGGGTTCTCTAAAATTATACAAGTTTTTGGAATGAAATTTCATAGTTAAAGTACTCAACACCTCCGGGAACAAAAACATATACCTTATATTTTGCTGGAAAAATAACATACCACTTTTAGAAAAATTTAAATTTCACATAGTTATTCACAATTTCTATGAATAAAAATTGTGATTGTTCTTTATGTTTGCATTGTCAGACCATCATTAAATTGCACACACACACACACAGAGTAATATACCATATATAAAATGTATGCAGAACAGAAATAAAATGCTAGTAATGGAGAAATAACAACAATATAACCAGAACATTCACCACAATAACATTGAAACGATATGAGAATAATAATAGAAATAGCACTTTGAATCTGAAAGCAATGTTCACTGGCCTCTTTGAGGGGGTAATCTCCAGTTGAGAAGAGCTCTATTACAATAATATTCAAGCTAGGGTTCTCATACCATTGACTCCTATTTATACTAAAAAGAAGCATCTAGAGGAAGAACCTTCTAGAAGCAAAAGTTTCTATTAGGTTTTCTTACATCCACCTTATTTTATTTTATTGAAAGGCCTTATTAATATTGACCTTTCTTATATCCGAATATATTGTTCTACCTATGTGCGGGTTAGGACTCTAACATGTTCGCCCCCTTAAAAACAACATTTTCCTCAAGGCTTGAGATGAGGAAATTGCTGCAGAATGGTAGTTGGTTCCCAAGTGGCATCTGCTGGAGTTGTATCTTTCCACTGGACTAGCACTTCCTTGATGGTTCTCTAACGTAGGCAATGCTCACGCTGGTCCAAAACTGCTTCTGGTTGTTGCCAAATGGATCCTTCTTCAACTAACTCTGGAAGGTTGGTTTGAATTTGGCACTTAGCTGCAATCACCTTCTTTAAGCATGAAACATGAAAAACAAGATGTAGCTTCGAATGGCTGGGCAAAGCTAACTGATAGACTACTTGTCCCACGTGCTTGAGAATGGTATAAGAACCATAAAATTTGGGCGCTAGCTTCTGACAATGCTCGGCCTTGAGGGAATTTTGCTTGTAAGGTTGCAGTCGAAGAAACACCTGATCCCCTTCTGCAAATTGATGTTCATAGAGACCTTGATCTGCTTGTTGCTTCATGCGACTTTGTGCCATGACGAAATTATGTTTGAGGGTACGGAGAATAGCCTCTCAAGCTGTAAGTGTTAGGTCAACCACCTGGACCTTCGAGGTACCCGGT
>SNQJ01S0048780.1:8127-18952 GCA_010110895.2 Picea sitchensis
TTGACTATGAAGATGTCGAGGAAGACAAGAAGGTCAGACATGCTATCAGAAGATTGAAAGGACATGCAACATTGTGGTGGGATGAACTACAAGCTGACAGACGCTGCAAAGGCAAGAAGAAAATCAAGAGTTGGGATAGGATGGTTGCGAAGATGAAGGAAAAATTCATTCCTAGGGATTACCATATTACTTTGTTTCGAAGAATGCAAAATTTGAGACAGAAACTGATGACAGTGAAGGAATATACTGAAGAATTCTATAGACTGAACATCAGGGCAGGTCATTGGGAAAGCGATGATGAAAAGGTTTCCAGGTACATGAATGGCCTGAGATACGACATTCAGGATGAGATGAGCATGATGACCATCTGAATGGTGGAAGATGCTTATCAGATGGCTTTAAAAGCTGAAGAGAAGCTGAGCCGAAAACAAGGTCAGAGAGGCTGAGGCAGAAGTCAAGCCAGAGGAAAATCAGTTGCCCAGGATAGAAATCTGAAACACAAAGAAGAAGGAAAAAAACCTCAGACTCAGACTGAAAGAGGTGGAAGTTCACAGAGAGGGAAGCATACCGAACAGAGAGGTTAGTATGCAGATGGAAACATTTTTCCTCGTACTAGAGGAAGAGGATGAGGAAGAGGTGGAGTAATAAAGTGCTTCACATGTGGAAAGAATGGACACAAATCTTATGAATGTCCAGATAAGAAGAAAGAAGGTGGTGAGACTCACATTTTTGAAGCACAGAGATGGAATGTTGAGGCAGAAGATGCTGAAGGTGGAAGATCACTGATGATGCGGAAATTTCTCTTAACACCAGAGAAGGAGGTGGAGAGTTCAGTCCAAAGAAACAGTCTTTTTCAGACTGCTTGCAAAACCAAGGACAGGGTATGCAAGGTCATTGTGGACAGTGGTAGCACGGATAATCTCATTTCAATGGAGATGGTAGAAAAGCTGGAGCTGGAGACGATTGAACATCCAAGTCCATATAGAGTTTCATGGCTACAAAAAGGACATCAGGTAAATGTCACTAAACAATGTTTAGTTGAATTTAAGATAGGAGGATATAATGATAAGATACTCTGTGATGTTATTCCCATGGATGTTTGTCATCTATTGCTGGGTAGACTGTGTCAATATGATAGAAATGTGGTTCATTATGGGAGGATGAACACATACACCCTAGAGAAGAATGGGAGAACTCACATGTTGCTTCCAATCAAATATAAGGAGGTGAAACCTGAAGTAAGCAACACTGTACTTCTCATGAGCGGGAAGGAACTTCTTACAGAGGTTAAGAACAAGGAGCAACCGCAATTCATTGTGGTCAGGAAGCCAATGATTATTTTAACCAGCACAAGGGTTGATGATTTACCAGAAGAGGTTCAGGAACTGCTGGAAGAGTTCATTGACATAGTAGTGGATGAACTACCTCATTCGTTACCACCAATCAGAAGTGCGAGTCATCATATTGATCTCATACCTGGAGCTAGTTTTCCAAACAAAGCAGCGTACAGATTAACGTCGCAGGAGAATGAAGAGGTCAAGAGGCAAGTCCAGGATTTGTTGGGCAAAGGGTTGGTTAGATAAAGAATGAGTCCGTGTGTTGTTCTGACAGTACTCCGTCCAAAGAAAGACAGAGGCTGGAGGATGTGTACTGATTCAAGGGTAATCAACAAGATAACCATCAGGTACAGATTTCCATTGCCAAGGACGGATGATCTAATGGATTGCTTAAGTGGAGCGAATTTTTTTTTGAAGATTGATTTGAAAAGTGGATATCACCAGATTCGTATGAGAGAAGGTGATGAATGGAAGACAACCTTCAAGACTAACAAAGGGTACTATGAATGGCTTGTTATGCCGTTTGGTTTAACGAACGTGCCAAGTACCTTCATGAGGTTGATGAACGAAGTCCTGAAGGAATTCATTGGAAAATTTGTCATTGTGTATCTGGATGACATACTGATCTTCAGTAAAACAGAGGCAAATCATCTAAACCACTTAGCTATAGTGATGAAGAGATTACAGCAAGAGAAGCTGCTGATAAACATGAAGACATACTCATTCATGAAACAAAACTCATCTATTTGGGTTTTGTTATTTCTGTAGATAAATTGAGGATGGATCCAGATAAGGTGGAGGTGATCAAGAATTGGCCATCACCGAAGAGTATATTTGAGGTGAGAAGTTTTCATGGATTAGCTAGTTTCTATCAAAAATTCATCAGGAATTTCAGTGGGATTAGTGCACTGATGATGGACATAGTGAAGAAGAGACACAAATCTTTTCACTGGATAGAAGAGGCTGCGAAAAGTTTTAATCTATTGAAGAGGAAAATCACAGAACAACCAATCCTGGTGTTGCCTGATTTCCAAAAGACATTTCAAGTGAATTGTGATGAAAGTGGATTTGCAATAGGGGTAGTCTTGAGTCAAGAAGACAAGCCGATAACATACTTCAGTGAGAAGCTAAACGAGGTGAAGGTGAAATACTCCACATATGACAAGGAGTTTTATGCTATTATTCAAGCATTAAAGAAATGGAGACATTACTTGATCCTGAAGGAGTTTGTCTTATACAGTGACAATCGTGCACTACAGTTTGTGATTCAATAGGAAAAGTTGAATCAAAGACATGTAAAATGGGTTGAATACATGCAGAACTTTACTTTTGTAACTAAGCATATTTCTGGAACTGCTAACAAGGTTGCTGATGCTTTGAGCATGAAATGTTTGATGTTGCAGGAGTTCAGAGTTAAAACACTAGGTTTTGATGATCTCAGGAACATGTATAGAGATGATCCAGATTTTAAGGAGGCGTATGAAGTAGCTGAGAATCAAATTCTCAAGGACAGAAGTCAATGGACAGAATACATGATCCAAGAAGGATTACTGTTTAAAGGTAATCAACTTTGTATTCCAAAATGCTCCATGAGGGAGAATTTGCTGAAGGAGAAACATAGTGGAGGATTGGTCGGACATTTCGGTCACAACAAGACGTTCGAAAAATTGAATGAGTCATATTTTTGGCTGGGAATGCGAGCAGACGTCAAGAAATTCGTGGATAGATGCAAAATTTGCTAGCATTCGAAGGGAACGAGACAGAATGCAGGATTTTATCAACCATTGCCCATACCTGAGAGGTCGTGGGATGCAATCAACATGGACTTCATATTGGGGTTTCCAATAACACAAAGAGGTTTTGACTCAATCTTTGTGGTAGTGGATAGATTTTCCAAAATGACACACTTCATACCATGTCAGAAAACCAGTGACGCAACTCACATTGTGAATCTGTTTTTCAAAGAAGTCATTCGACTTCATGGCTTACCAAGGAGCATGGTTTCGGATCGAGACACTAAGTTCATGGGACACTTATGGAGAACCTTATGGAAGAAGCTAGGAACAAATTTATCGTTCAGTTCAACTTATCATCCTCAGATGAATGGACAGACAGAAGTCATGAACACGAGTTTAGGAGACTTGCTGAGGAGCTGGGTGACAGAACACCACAACTAGTGGGACAACATATTACCACAGGAAAATTTTTCTTATAATGATTCAATGAACAAAAGCACAGGAAAAAGTCCATTTCAAATTGTTTATGGCATGCCGCCGAGAGGAATTTCTGAACTGAGGGATTCAAAACAGATTGCGACTAGGAGTGCTAGTGCAGAAGATTTTGCAGAGGTGATGAAATAACTTCACAGCCAGGTGAAGGAGCGTTTACAGAACTCGAGCCAAGAATATAAGTGCAGAGCAGATCAACACATGCGACAACTTCAATTTGAGGTTGGTGATTTGATTCTGGCACATCTGAGAAAGGAAAGGTTCCTGAAGGGGACATATAACAAACTGAAGATGAAGAAGATCAGACCATGTAAGGTCTTGAAGAAATTTGGGGCAAATGATTATGAGATTGAATTACCCGATGGGATCAGAATTTCTCCGATATTCAATGTCTCAGATTTGTACCCATACAGAAATGAGGAAATAGGAACAAGTGATGAACAACCAGAGATCCAGTGGACAAAGCAGATGCCCGTTGCAGAGAAGCCACAGATGGAAAGCATACTAGACAAAAGAGTTAGCAAGAAGACCAGAAGAAAACAATACTTTGAATACTTGGTCAAGTGGAAGGGACATCCAATTGAAGATGCCAGCTGGGAGAATGGAGTAAAGATTCATAAGCATGGATAGACCATGTGAGAGCTCATGGATAGGAGCCCATGAAAATTTGCAAGTAAGGGAGTATGATGCAGGTGCATCGCCAACGTCAAGCGAGCATGGGGCAAGCGCAATACATTTTGGACACATGATAAATTGTTTAAATTTTTTTGAAGATGGACGCACCAAACGTAAATGTAGTAGTTAAGGAGAGGCGTACTTATAGATTGTAATCAGACCTTGAGAGACCTGCTCTCGTCTGAAGGACGAAGAAGACATTAATGTTAGTAGGTATCTTTGAATTCTCAGATTAGACAGTTTTAGGAGTGGAGGGAAAACGGATATAGACACCCTCATTGTATTATTGTAGGATAGTGAAGATCAGGTATGCGTAGAAGCCGTGACAGGGGAAAAGGAAGGACCTGTGAATCGGGTTTTTAACAGAGGTTCTAGTGAGGAATCAAAAGACCCACTTCAGCTTGAAGGTGAAATTAGAACGATCTGTTAAGACTGGGAGGTCAGTGCAGAGACCATGCCCGAGGCAGGGGCATAGTCGGTGTCAATTCCAGAAGCAATTAAAGAGACTCAGATAACATGAAAGAAGGCAAGGAAGCGCAATAAAAAGAAGGCTAAGTTGGAAAAACTACAAGAAGTTTAGGAAAACAGATGGAAGACTTCGTAGACTGGAACTTCGCAGGAGGTAGGTTCGCAGGGTTTGAACCTCGCTAGAACAACAGGTCTACGCAGATTTGGACTTCGCTTTGGCGAAGTTATATAACTATTGGAGGTGCCCCAAACGTTGGAATGACGCTCTAGAAAGGTTAGGAAACACATTTATGGGTTTATAGACTGCTTTTGGATGTTGAGACAATGCCATAACAACTAGATTTACATTAATGGAAGCATTTAACTCTAGTTCCTATCCGTTGGAAGATCCGTCACGCTGCCCCACTTATTTAACTCATCGATCGTGGCGCTGGGACCAATTTTTGCTCCCCGTGCCTGACTGATCTAAGTCGAGAACTGTCTAAGTGTCGAACGGTGCTGTCTGTCGTTATCAGAAAGTATACCTCGCCTTTCTATTTGTCTATCCGCTGTCTATTAAAAACTAGAATGTTGGACGAACCCAACGACTTTGAGAATACTGTCGAGGAAGTTGTTAGGAAAATCATCGCCGACATACCTGTATATGAAGGTATTCAAGCATCGTCAAATAGGGGACTGCAGACTTCCACTTCGACTGGACGTCATTCCTCCTGCATCAACCCCGTAACTGAACAAATAAGCAAGCATCACAGTGATCTGGCTAACGCGAAATAGATCCCATCGGTCTTGCCTGAGTATATTTTGCCTCTGGCTGGCGTCATTAACTGCGATAGTATCCCTCATGATTTATAGTACTCTGTGTTCACTGTGTACACTCTGAAAGGAATTCACATAGTAGGGAGTTAGTTAGGGTAGATCCCGCTGTTGAAGCACAATGACTTCAACTTATGAGACCGGAGGAACTACGCCACACTAGCTCCTCACTGTTATTTAATGAAGACAACCGGAAGGAAACCTCGCCTCATCCCGCAGCCATGGATCAAGGAGTTGGAACAATCAACCATATTAAATGTAATGAAGATTCTGCATTTTAGCCACCACCAGAAGGTTAATGCTTGCGTTAAACTCCTTCTATCGTGCTATCATGGAAGATATATATGGCTTGACAAAAGAATTATTGTGGATCCTACGCTGATCTACTGGATCATAGGTTAAAGTTTAAATCGCCCTGACCACCAACAGTTCTACCTAGGGAAGACCTCAGACCGTTCTTTAACACAACACATTAAAGAAGCCTATGGAGAGGTAGAAAAGGGGAATCAAGGTTACATAGTAGCCTCCATATAGGATGGCGTAGTGCACCTTTCTTATCAACTCTTAGCTAGAAATATAGTGAGGAAGAACTGCCCCACACAGGACACCGGGTTCGTGGTGGACCTCGCAGGAAAGTGTGTGGAGGGCCTGCATATGAACTGGGCGAACTACCTCGTCAACGAGTTAAAAAGAGATTGTCGCAAAGCCCAGGACTTAGGATATGATATTCACTACAATCTGTTGATCATCTTGATTTCATTTGTGGCTTGACAGATGCCTAAAGGAGCTACTTTCCCATAGATTGAACCTATGGAGCCCCTGACCGCTCAGTTTTCCACCCCGTGGTATACCAATGACATGACTAAGCAGTGGCAATCTAATGCCGTATTTCATAGATATTATCAACAGTTGAAAGTCGCCATTGAAGAATTCCCTCGTATGACACCGCATACCCTGCATCGGTACTGTCCCATAGAGAAGTTATATGTTGATCCCCACTTCATTTACATCACCACGTGAAGAGATGAGCACCAGGAAATATTTCACTTATACTATAAGCTCACGGATGAAGTTATGGAACAAATTATAAAGGATTGGCCAAAAGCATTTCTTGTACCTTTCGCCAATGCATAGTTATTTGACACTGATACTATAGGAAGCCTGATGGTTATGTGAGCTGAACACGTTGAACAGTCCAGTGGGACGAAGAAACAGAGGAAACACAAAAAACAGGTTGAAGTCCAGGACATAGAGAGTGATGAAGAGGAAACCTATGGAGATAGAGGGTCTAGATTTCCAAGAGGAGGAGAAGATGAAGTAGAAGGACATGGAGGAGGAGATGAAGGAGAAGAAGATAAAGGAGGAGGCGAAGCTACAACTAGCACCCCACCACCTGAAGATACCCCTGTTGTGATAGTGACCCCAAAAAATATGAAAGTTACTCCGAAGAAACCTTCAGCAAGAAAGAAAATGCGCACCAATAAGCCACAATTGGAAGCCACTCTCACTGAAAACGACATTAGTATGGTTTACAGAGCTATGGAGGATGCCTTTGAAGACATGTTGCAGAGATATGAAGAGAAACATGTGGAGTTATATGAAAGGATTGAGAGGGAGTTGGAGGAAGTGCAACAAGATGTTCGCTTGGTCCATGTAGTGCCTACTTCACCTTTCTCATCATAGATCGTAGACTTAGGAGATGAACCAACTCTGTAGGGTGAACTAGGGATTTGTATCACCCTCCCCTAGTATAAAATCAAGTTTCCCACCCCTGAAACACTACATGCTAGCCACAACTTGGATGTTGAGATTAACATTAAAGGAATACCTCCAGAACATGTCAAAGTATTGGAGGAAGGTTTGAAGGCATGTAGAAGGGAAATGAGAGAAATGACCACTGAAAGAGAATCCCAGCTAAGAAGGCTTGCTGATGCAACAAAAGCTCGATTCCAGAGAGCTCAAGAAGAGAGGAGAAGGCTACAAAATCCTTGCAAAAGGAGAAAGAAAAATTCCTAGTACAATTATGAGTAGCACAGGACAATGTAGCTGCCTATGAAAGTGAGAAAGGAGAGCTTCAAGAGGAAAAGAAAGTTGGTGAAGCCCAGCTATAGAAGGAAAAAGAGAAATTTCTTGCAGAGCAGGCCGTGGTCAAAGAAGCAGTAAGTAAAGTGTGTCACTTTGTGCCAGGATTGGTACAAGAGGAGTAAGGGCCTGTCGAATCTCAAGTAGAAAAGCTCGCAGAGACCCTCCAACAGTTTCAGGTTAGGATAGCTGAACTAGAGGCCTGAAAAGTGTCAAGCACCCCGCAGGAGGTGCGTAACCGGAGGGAGGAGTCCGCCAAAAACATAGTAGAAAGTATAAAATCCCTCGCATCAACATGTAAACAGTTGAGTGACAGAAGCACCTAGGCGTATGAATGCCTCGCCGAGGATCCAGAGTTAAAGAAGCTAGAGGCCCAATTATAGAAGGTGCAACAACAAGCATTTTCATTGCAGTCGTAGATGAAGCTTCTCACAACAGTGGAAAGGATGAAGAGATCCTAGGAGCAACACACAGTACAAAAACATATCACTTCCCTTTAGAGCAAGGTGACAGAAGTAACACATAAGTTACAACCTGTGCAGGATGAAGCTTGCAAGGTCTTAGAGGAGATCGATGACTAGGGTTCACAGTTAGATAAAGTAGTTGTAGCAGTAGGACAATGCATGGAAGGGCCTGTTACAGAGTAGACAGTCCAGGAGCTTGCTGAGTAGGAGGCTCAAGCAAGGCAGCAAGTCGAGGCAGATCGAGTTAATCTCGATACTTTTGAAGCAACATTGTCTGGACCTGAGTGACTCAGGATGACTCACAGGTGAGTGTTGGGGGCTTGTTGGCACTCGACTAAGTTTTGGGGAAACTTTGGTCAGTTTTGGAGGTTTTGGCCCACTTTTGGACTTTGACACGTTGTTCGAAGTAGGAGCGCCTAGGCGGAGCTGAGATCATGGATCTCACCTATTTTGAGGGTTATGTGGACCCATTAAGGGGTCCTATGGGTTTTGTAACGGGTTTATGGGATGTCGACCCATGGGTTTTCCCCATGTTTAGGCCTTATTATAAGATTTTATAAAGTATAAATAAAGAGGAATGTATTGTAGAAGTAGTAGTTCTGTGTGCAAAGGAATGTATGTGGTCAAGGATTTGTCCTCGAATGTGATTTTGTAGACTGTGCTTAGTGTTTGTGATGCTCAATGTGGAGCATGTGTTAAGTGTTGTGATAAGATATTTTCGCTCTATGCATTTGACCTATTTTTGGAAGGTAAAGAAGGAGGATCTAGTGCTTAATGTGCAAATCTCCTGTCTTGTGCGAAGTTCGACTCCGTGGCTTAGTGCACAGGAGTGACTGGATGTAAGATTTTGGCGAATAATAAATAGGCGAAGCAGTTTGTGGATGTAGCGCCACCTTGGGGTGAACCACATATATCTGGTGTCTCATGGTTTGCTTTGTGCAGTGTCATTTCTGTTATACATTTTCTTAGTGCTTTGATTATGATGTGTAATGAATATATATTTTGTTTCTTAAGTACTTTACTTCTGTTAAAGGGTAAATGAATGCTAGGCTTAAATCACAGTGCTAAGTGCTCAGGGTGCATAATCACTTGTTGTTACTGTGCTTAAATATCTTTGATTATGCTCTGCAGTGTTAATGAGGTTAATAAACTCATGCATGTTCACTTCCTAAGCATTAAGAAAATATTCTGCGAAGTGCTCTTATCACATAATTGTGTCCCAGCCTGGTTACAAACACCTGCATCCTGTAACCCCCCCTGCTTCTACCTCGGGTGAGACTTCACCTGCTTCGTAGATGTTTCTGAAAGGGCTAGTAGTCAGGGTTTTGTTGGTGTGCTGTTAAGCGTTGAACCCTGGGTCTGCCCCTGTGCCGACATCGACATCTAGCCTATTAGAGACATGTCATGTCAGAACTCCACCTGCTACTCCACTCAAATAAAAGTGTCGATAGCTTTCCTGCAGTCTCATTTGAAAATTATTCATCGTCAATGGTTGTGTTACTAATGTAGAATGACAACCACTAGAGAAATGTATACACAACAAGCTTGGAGAAAAAAGAGGCATAATGAAAAAGGTGTTACTCCATGTATTTTCTAGGCCTCAATAAACCGTATAGTCTCACAATCTGTTTTTTTTTCCTCTTCTTTGGATGAATTTCCTAAGGATCAAAGAAGAGGGATTTCCAAAGCTTCTTCCCCCTCGTTCTTTTGATTAATAATATCACAAGTAGGCCCCCAATCGATTACAACAACTAGCTTTCGAGGTGAATTTGACAGTCCATCTTCCACATCTCCTAATAATGTTTTATTTTCATTTCATTTCCGACTAGCATGCCCTTTTCATTTTGATCAATAGTATATGAAAACGTTCTGATCATAAATAGATGAAAACGCAACAACCTCAGGAGTGACCATCAAGAACATGAATATCGTCACTCCTGCAAAATCTACCCAAGCTCCAGGAAAAAAAAATACCAACCCCAATCGTATTGTAAAATAAATGTAGAAGTAATAAGCGAGCCACATATATTACCAAATACAATTATGGGCATTCTGGATACCCATTATTAGTCTCTTCTTGCTCTTCCCAAATCAATTCCCCAAATACTTCAACTACGAATGACCAACCAATTGCTTGAAATAGACCCACCATCATCTAAATGATTAGGTAGTAAGAGAAATGATACATTCCACCAATATCCCATCCCAAACAAGGCCACACATGCCTCGTTGGAAATTATACCAAATGTTAAAAACATACCTAGATCAAGACGATCACCGAGATGTCCCACAAAAATACATACCCATTGAATAAACAACCAAGAAAACCGCGTCAATCTCTCCTAGGATACCCCTTCCATCAGTTCCATTAGAGGGATACCATCCATCCTTCACGTTTTCTAGGCTATGAGATTGGTTTCCCCCAATTTGGAGAAGGTTTTGATCATTCTTTGGCATTGGTTCTACTTGAAGAATGTTAGTTTCTACCATTGACTCCTATTATCTAGTAAACCATGGGAAGTAAACAAGGAACTAGGATGTGAATACTTGAAATTTTTTGTTGATCTTAGTATGCATTATTTTCAGAGTGATAGTGTTGATAAGAGTTTTTTGGTACAACAACAAAGAGATGAATTAGGAAAACAACAAAGATCAAGAATCCAATGCTATCCATTCATGAAATACTTGGATTAAAATTGAAATAAATTGGCAAATTTGAATTAACATTTGTTCCTAAATTTTATTTGGGAAGGTCCAT
>SNQJ01S0048780.1:53506-77918 GCA_010110895.2 Picea sitchensis
AGATCGAGTTTCTTTCTTAGCACAGAGATTTGCAAGACAAGTAGAATATTGTGCACTACAACAACAGAGCTACGCATAGAGCTTCTCTTTTCTTTACTTCAGTTCCCATCAATCACAGTTTTAGGTCCCGACAACTGAACCATTTGTTGGCATAGGGGCAGACCCAGGGTTCAACGCTTCGACAGTGCACCAACAAAACCATAACTACCGGCCCTTTCGGCAACACATGCGAAGCAGGCGATGTCTCACCCGAGGTAGAGGCAGGGGGGTTACAGGACTCAATTATCTATAACCAAGCTGGGACACAGATCTATGATTGTAACACTTCACAAAGTACTTAGGGACAACACACATTATTAGTTTTATTCACACCGCAGATCAAACCCTAAGAACAGATCGACGTAGTAACAATGACAAAATATACATCACACTTAGCATCATAAGTTATATCTAACACATTCAACATAAACAAAGCACTAAGCATTCAGAGATCTATCTATCATTCATAACATTCAATGCACTAAGAAACTTCACAGCATAAACATTACAACACAAAGCAAACCATCGACACATAATATATGTGGTTCACCCCAGTGTGGGGCTACGTCCACCAACTACTTCTTCTTCTTTATTAGGCTTCAATATCTTACATTCATCTTCTCCTGTGCACTAAGCCATAGAGCCAAGCTTCACACTGGACAAGTGATCTGCACACTGCGCACCAGATCCACCTTCCCAAAATTAGGTCAAGGCATAGAGCCAACTCCTCTATGAATCACAAAGCCTTACATACACGGTTTGTTGCACAAAGCAACCCAAAACTACTTGCCTATTTCACTTAACCACTTACACTGCTTTCTAGCACTAAGATTCCACACTTTCTACATTACATTCCTTCCTATATATACTTTTAAATCCCTTACAAAAAGGCCTAATCATGAGTAAACCCATGGGCCAACATCCCAAAACCCTAATACAAAAACCGTAATGAACCCCTTGTTGGGTCCACAAAATAAGTGATATCCCGCGATCTCAGCTCCACCTGGGCGCTCCATCTTTGACCAGCCTGTTGAAGTCCAAAAGTGGTCAAACATGACCAATGTTTCGTCAAAACTTGGTCGAGGGCCAAGAATAACATTACCTGAATTCGTTCTTGTAACTATAACATGCATATCCTATGACAAATCATTTGTTGACATATGTGTGTTGCTCTAGAACAAATTTGGCCACATGGGTTTTGATTGTAGGGTCCATGAGATGGTGTGGATCTTGTTGATTCAACTCCAGATCACACAAAAATGGTGCCAATCATTGTTCAACACCCAAGCTAACAACATGCCCAAAATGACCTTCTCCATTGCATTCAAACCAATTCTAAATCAACGGGGCTAATTCTATAGATCTCATATTCTGTATATTAGATACGATCAACAAACATTCTATTTCTCCCAAGTTATGGCCTATGGAGTTTGTCTTTTACTTTGTAATTAGGATTGAACTTTTGGAATAATTACGAGATCCATGAGAACAAGGAATTGTCTAATTTTGAAATGCTTTTCCTTGCTTGGGTATTTGAAGGCTACATAGATCAGTTAGAATTTGATCCAATATGAAGGAATCAGATCACCCATACAAAATTGGTCATTCTCCAGTTTGAATTTGCCAATTTGGAAATATATCTATATGTTGGATTTACAACGTATTATTTTGAAGATTTTATTGTTTGTAAAAATTATATATAGAGGAAGGGGGGAATTCTAGAAGGGGGAGAAAGATTTTATGAATATTGGAACTATAAATTACTTTAGATTATTAATATAAGGTTACTGTTGAATTCATGGTATATTGATGATTGTTATGTAGTTTTTAAATACTTATGTAGTGTGTTCCCATCCAAGAGACCTCCCTAAACTGGGCATGCACTGTATCAATTACTATTAGATGCATTTAGTTCATGCATAGTGTAGTTATATTATTTTATTGATTTTTTGTTCAATTCCTTTGTTCTTTCATTTCTATTTTTTTCCGAGGTAATACTTCACGGGAAACCCCCGAGTACTTCCCCACTTCGTGGATGGTAAATGGGGTAAATCGTCGACCCTGATGTCCATGGCAAGCCTAACCCTGAGGGGGAATAAGAGATTCAAATTCGTGACCTCCTTCGTTGGGGATATCTTCATGTCTGGCTCAGAACCACTTGAGCTAACCCTTGGGGCTTTCTCTTTCATTTATGTTAATGTTGCATGCTCTTTAAATTCTGATTAAAGCGAGTTACCAAGTGTGGTGTGTGTGTGCTACATGAATCTTAATAAACAATTGTTGCAATAATTCTAATGTATACATGTGTTACAGGAACTTGAAACAACATATGCGATATTTCTAGTTTTAAATTTATGCAACAAGATTTCTTTGATTTGATTTAAGTATTGATGTTTTTTAAAGATACAAGAATTGTTTAAATCATTGAGAGAATTATATAAAAAAATATTGTTATAGGAATATTTCTGATGGAAATAAAAGACCGTGATTGGATTAATGAACACTATAGCTCCAATATTTAATCTCAATTCTTGAATTGATTTATTAAGCAAACCATCATTTGAATTCATTAGAATTAGTTTATCATTTTTAGAGTTAGTTGCCTAATCTTGCATATATTTTTCTTGCATATCATAAGTCTACGAACACTAGATTGATAATTTAATTTTCATAATTTATGAATGTAAATTGACTGACACCCATGCACACGGATCACAAGGAAAATGAGATCCATATACTAGACTTTGATGCATTAACATCTCCCCACTCTAGTACTATCATTGCCAATGGTATTAGTATTGTGGCCTATGGGTTCTCTTTGAATTATATTGGTTGTTATCTTTATAATGCATTTCTAGTTTTCACTACCATGACACATCTCTATGGTGAAATTTGGTTCTACCTTAATAATTACTCTATTATTTCCATGTATCTATTGTATGTGTGTTTTGTTGTTTATAAAACATTCCCCACCTCAAAATCTTTTCCAATTTAGAAGTTGTATTTTGGGGTGTAAGTCCTTAGATGGATGTGATCACACAATCATGATGGAGCACTATCATCACTAGTGTTATTATTGCCATGCCTTGCAATTTGTATTTGGCTCAATTTAGTCATTATCTATGCGATGTGGTATATCTATATGGTGGTATTTTCTTCACATTAATAAATATTATCTTACTCTTGTTATGTGTGTGGGTGTGTTTTGTTGTAAGTAATTCCACATGGATTTAATAATTGTGAAATAAAGGTGCTTTATGAGGCATGTCTACATCAAAATATTTATTAATCTAAAAGTTAACTTTATATTCAAAACCCTCGCTTTGATACAATACTATCCTCCCTTACTTTTTTACTAAAAATATTACTAACAATGATATCAATGTTATCCATTAATGTCAACTCTATCTTACTTATGAATGTTTAGTATTCTTGTTTAGTATTCTTTTGGTGAAATTTTGTTCCACTTTACTTTAATCTTCCATTATGGTGGTTGACATGGTGTAAAGTCATGTGAATAATTTAGGTGGAAAGACCATTCTTGTCTTGACGATGGATCTGGTTTGAGATCCGAAATGTTGATAATATAAAATGGCGATTGTGGTTTTTCTGAGCATCTCTCATAACCAATATCAACACAAAAATATGAAAACCATTATTTTCAAATATTTTATTTTTATGTTTAAAAGTACTTAAATCTTTTTGAGGTTGTCCTGTCTAGTTACATAATTACTTATCCTTTCATCATTGTATCAAAATGTATTGTATTTATGGTGTATAATAAGGGTGATTTAAAATAGTCCATTTTTTGAAAACATTCTCGATAGAAAATCCCACAAAAATTTAGGTGCTCAACATAGTTCCATAGATCAAAGTTCCAAGAGTATAGTTCCACATACCCCTAGATGTTTTGAGTGTCTTTGAAGTAACCAAAAACCTTAAAAAATCGTAAAATAGTATAAAACTATACTTACTATAAAATTTTAATTTCGTTAAATTTCGATAAAAATAGATTTTCCAAATCATTTTAATAAATCATATACCACACTTCACACTTATCATTATACTTCGTTATTTACCTAATTTTACAATATAATCGAAATTGATTATTATATCAAAATATATTACAAAATGTCATTAATTTTTTTTTAAATATAAATTAATTTCAATAACATTCAAAAGAATAACCACCAAAATCACGTAAACAAATTAAAAGTTTTATTTAAAAAAGTTATATATATAAATTTTATTTTAAAAATTATATATATAGATTTCTCTTTTTTAATATGTAATTTGTTTTTTTTTAAGTTTTATTTTAGAAAATTATATATATATATATATATATATATATATATATTTGCACTCAAAAATGTTTTGTATAAGGAGTGGTATATAGTAAACCCATTTTGAGGTTTGGAACACAAAGGATGGTTCTTTGATCCAATATAGGGATATCTTACATATATAATGACATGGAATTAATCCTAATAATTTCAATATATTTTATCTATAAAAATTCAAACTTCTCACCATGTAAAAAAAAGATAAAACCATCATTCAATTTGTGCACAACCTATTCCATCATCACTTAGTCCAAGCCCACTTCTCTAATCCACCAATATCATTTTTCAAACAAAACTCTATGTTTATAAGGCTAAAACCCATCCAAACTGCTCATCCATAATTAGAATCCACTTCTCCTAAGTAACTTTAATTTTATGTTTTCTCTAGGTAGATGGAAGTAGGTGAAAAATTGAAAGAAAGGGAGGTGACTTATAGGTATGGTGTCAAATGTCAAGTGGTGACTAATCACTTATCCCTAATTTCTTTACTTCAAATTGAAATAAAATTTATTTTTGGTTCCTATTCAAGTAATTAATAAAAAAACATGTGACAAACATTAGGCAACATGTAAATGATGATCTATGAGTGTTAGCAATGTGGTGACAAAGTGTCACAAAATATGGAGTCCATGTCTACTTTATAAGTGGAGAATTTAGTGGCTATGCAAGCATTGTTATTCCAAAACCTATTTAGGTACACGTATACCTCATCCAATGAACTGACACACACATATATCAAAAGGTCAGTTTAGTAAGTTATTCCATTCGTGATGCTGCCTAGTGGGGCTAATTCATATTGAAATTAAGTAAGACAGGCCTTCATCTTAAATTTTACAGAGTTGTCTTCATGTTATAAATATAGATAAAGATAAATAAAAATAAGTAATGTGAAAAAATGTTGAATAATTACATTTTCATCTTGTAGAGAGTTTTTTTTTTGACAAGTAGAAAGATTGCTCTTGTTTCTATGTGTGAGTATCCTTTACTTATGGAAACTGAATACATTTGAAGTGAAGTAATAAGAAAAGTAGATTGTGCATGAGGAAAAGCATGGTATGTCGTGTTGGCATTGCTATATGGTTTATATATATATAGCAAGAATCCTATCACAGGATGAAGATATTGACTTTAAAAATATGTGAGAAATTGTTGGTACATAAAGGAAGAAGCTTTCATTAGGCCCCATGTAGAAATTCAAGAAAGCTAACATATAGTTTGTTTTCATCTGAACATAACTATTTATTATGAGAGTTTTCTAGAATCACCATGTTTATTTGGGAAATGTTAATGTTTCAGATAGGAAACTGATTGTCCATCGTCAAGACCAATATGATGACAAGAAGAATTGAAGCATATCAAGGGTAACATGAAACATAAATAAGAACCATAATGAAAAAATAACAAACTTTATTGTTGAAGATTATATTAAAAGGATGGTTTTTATGATCCAATTCATGACCTATAGTCAAAATATAGAGTTCTAAGGCATAACATTCATCTTTGGGACTCATCAGCCATGTGCAAAGCCCCGTGCCACTATGAATGCCTTTTATATGAAATATTTGGCCTATAAGTGAGAAATAATAGCCATTTCAAGATTCACAACACTAGAGATGGTTCTCGGGGCCAAAAACATAACTTAGGGTAGAAATCCATGGCCTAAGGCCATATTTATTTCATATATTATATATAGGCTTATGGAACATATGTAGTGGTCCAAAACCACCTCATATAAAATTTATATAGAGAATATTTATCCCAAGCAAGGATATAAGTGAGATATGGTTACCTTTTTTAGGATTTGTACATGAGGGATGGTTCTTGGGTTTAAGGCCAATACATTAGGGACTTAATAAGCATAACTTTGTCTTGGGTTCTCATGGCCAATTGTGGTCCCTTTAGACATCAAGCACATCCCTTGGTACAGGAATCCGCCTTCATGCAAGTTGGACATATATGGTAGTTTCTGGTGATTTTAGTGCACTTGAGGGTGGAGCCTTTCAAGTGGGCTATGCATGGTATAGGAACCAAAGAAAGGCATTATATCAAATTATCGTCTTTGGGGTCTAAGTGTACATGAGGGGATCCATGTAATTCAGCCACAATAGACTTTGACACTTACATAAAAATTTAGAAGGCTTGGCAAGTGCCTTCCCTATGAGAAATGACCCACACTATCAGCTCTCTTCATGTGTTATTAAGGGAGTTGGTATAAAAATAAAATGCACTATCAGGTTACAAATGATCCAGAACTAAAGCTGCTGGAGGCACCCACCTAATGAACTTGGTTATGGACCGTGATCCCACCTCATTGTCACTTACCCAAGCCCACTTCCAATCCACCACATCCTTCTTAAAAAACTCTAAGCCTATGCAAGTAAACGCTTAAACCTTGGCTCCATCTATAGATAGAATCTTTTCTCCACTCACAAACTCCCATTTATGTTTTCTCTAGGTATATGCAAATAGGTGAAAAATGAAAGCAAGGGAGGTGAAACATAGGTATGGTGTCAAAATGTTAAGTGGTAACTAAGAACAAGATCCCCATGCATCCCTTTCCTTTGGTAAAAAATAAAATAAAATCTATTCTATGTGGACTCATTGGTAATAAATGAATACACAGACAACTTACAGTAACATGAAAATGATGACCTATGAGTGTAAGTCATGTGGTGAGAAAGTTGTCACTAAATATGGATACCATGTCTACTTTATGAGTGGAGAATTTAGTTGCTACTCAAAATGTTTTTAGGAACATGTATACTCATCCAATAAATTGATGTCACGGCTATATCAAAGCACACATTGAGGGTCTATATATGCAATGTCTAGTGGGCTCAACCATGGCTGAGTGGCACTCAAGGAAGATAAACCTACTCATTAAAATTTTAATAGAGTTGTTCCGACATTTATCTATATCCATCCATCCATATATATATATATATAGAGAGAGAGAGAGAGAGAGAGAGAGAGAGAGAGAGAGAGAGAGAGAGAGAGAGAGAGAGAGAGAGAATATTGTTTGAGTAGTTGTGTCCTCTTACATATATGGATTTCTCCTCATGATAACTTATGGAGAAACGTAGAGATGAAGAGTTATTGTAGTATTAGTGAGAGTAGACTATGTTTAATTAAGAGTGGTTTTCATCATGCAGAACATTTGATTTTTAATAAGTAGAAATAGTGTTATTGTTAATATGTTTGAGTAGCATTTTGTTTGCACTTTGTTTGTAAAATTATGGTGCTTTTAAATATGAACTGAAGTATTGAACTAAAAAAAAAGATATTTTTTCATGAGTGGTGATATGGCATGTCAAAAGCATTGTGATATGGTTTTTGCACAGTGAAAATTCTATCATTATGATGGATACATTGACCATGAAAATATGTGAGGAACCATTGGTACATGGAGGAACACGCTTGCATTGAGCCCCATGTAGCTATTCAAGAAAGCTAACATATTGTTTATTTCCATCTGCAACAAAATTATTTATTATGAGAGTTTCCAGAATCACCATGTCTATTTGGAAAATGTCAATGTTTGGGATAGGTAAACCCTGTCTTTCCATTGAAAGAAATTCATTACAATCACAATAATAATCAAAGAGTATCAAGGGTAATGTAAAATGCAGTTAAAGAACAAAAAATAAACAAGAACGATTGCATTTTGAAGGTTATTAGCTTGAAGCAAGGAGAGACAGGGACCGTATATAACAAGGGATAAATCTAATAACAAAAACAAATACAAAAGGAAAACAAGAAAAAAGGGAAGAGATGTTTAACTAAAAAAAGACTACATGTTGAGTTGAGGGCTATCTTGAAAGTAAAAAAGTAAGAGAGAATCAAGCAATGATAAACTAACGGCAAAATAAAATACAAGAAGGGAAAAAAAGGGAAGAGGCATTTAACTAAGAGAGATAGACCTAAATAACAAGGATAAATAAATCTATAAAATAAAATACAAGAAGGAAAATAATAAAAAGGAAGATATATTTAAACTAACACCAGCGGTGTAATGCAAACAACCTTTTAAAACAAAGAGAGGGAAAAGAAGAAACATAATCTCCACCCTAAGATAAAAACAAAACAAAAAGGGAGACAATAAAATAATAAAAATACAAGCTAAAAAATTGAAATATTTATAGAACACGAAATCTAAGCAAAATTCCCGCAATTCCAAGGAGAAGAGGGAAAATGAGAGAAGAAAAACCAAAAAGGGATCAAACACCAGTGTAAAAACCAAAATGGAACAAAATGAAAGGAGAAGGAAACATCCTCCGTGAGCATAGCCTCTAATTGTGGCTTACTAGTGTGGGTCTTCTTTCTCAACAGGCTTCGCTGGAGGTCCTCCTCTCACGCTTCAATTTCGGTATCCCGAAAGTAATTTTCTCCTCTCCTTGTTTTCTCCCTCTTCCTCCTACTTCTCGATTTACTTCATCTCCTCCTCCTACGGGCGAGATAGGTATACTTTCTTCCGAGGCGCTATCCTCCTCATCAGCCTTTAAGGTCTCTGACTCCTCCCTTTCTCGTTGTTCCATTGTCCGGGGATACGTCACAAATTCTGGTGACCGGAAGGGGTTTCTATGATGTATTAGAGGAGTTCCTCGTGACTACCTAATTCATATGCGAACTTACCACTCCTTGCGGATCTCTTCCATATCTTCGGCTGTACCAAATTAAAGTAATTTAATTTCTCCTTTCTCCCATCCACGCAGCTGGATAAGTAAAATGAAATGTCTTATCCGCTGCGGAACTTAGCTAATGGTCCTGTGACTAGTGCAATGTTTTCGTGAGTCATGTGCGAGGGTAACGATTCTATGTCCCTTCAAATCACGATAGTAGACGTGGAAAATCAAGGCTTGAATGCCACCCGCTTTGATGCGCATTTCAATGCGGTACTATAGGAGTGGATAACCTCGCCAAATGGCCCTAAAGGCTAAATATTCAGGGAAGGCAAAATTTCCGACATCTTCCGGCCAAATGCAACACAAGCAACCACCGAAATAACTTCCAGTATCCTTTATTCCCGTTAGATACTCTTCTCTATCCCGATGAGGCCTACCAAGAATTTCCAGGATCCCTCCACGTGATTTCCCAAAGGTGGTCCACCACTTAACCCGCAGGGACCTAATGAGGGAGGAGCTTGGTTTTGATGATCTCGCCGGAGAGAAGGGTAAGAAAGATCATACCATCTCGGATAGAGGGTCACCTTAGTGTCTCTACCTTTCCTTCCTCAACTCTATTGCATGCTCCCTATGCATGATCCCAAGTATTCTCTAGGTAGAAATGTTGAGGGTCAAGTCCCTCGTGATACCGGGCCTTATGATCAGTGGATCAACCAGATCCAGAATGCTTCGTCGCCTACAGGGTATCCCTCAGGATGGCACGCGAGGATTTTAAATGAAGCAATGCTGAACCTCCTAATGTCAATTCAAAGTGAGGAGTATTCCATCATGTTCAATATCGCGGACTATGGCTGATTCTCAAATCCATGGGAAGCAGAGCACTATGAATTCTCCTTTACCGCCTTCATCAAATATCTCTCAAGTACTGAGCATCGTAGTTCTTCTCATTACCTGGCTACAAAACTGTTCTTCAACGCCTGGATCTTCCTAACTGGATTCCTTCTTAATGCATATCCTCTCGGGATGATGATCAATGTATAATTGAATCTCATGGAATGTGCTGTCACGCAGCGAACCTAAACCAAAGGTGGGATGTAATTGAGTAATATCGACAATCCACGCTAGCTTTACCCGCCGACGCTACCTACCTTGCGAAGCAGGGTTATTACACTTTGTTTACATCCATCATAAAGCTTCATATGGTCCCCGGTCGATGAGATGCAGCCTATACTCCCTGACCACAAACTCTGCATCCTTCAACAAACTTCTAGTTCTGCCATACCGGACCGGACATCTTCACCGCGGAAATAAGTTGGGGTGGCGGCACGGATAGCGGGGTAAATAATAGATGGTGAGGTATGATAGAACAACTCGACACACAATCAATTCTTTGTTAGCTTGAATATCTCAGTTTGGAAAAGTGTCCCTGGTGAGATATTCGACAGATTAAATAGACAAACTCATAATGGATTTCTCCAACGAGCAAGAATGCCTCAATCAATACTAACTGGGCCCATTGTGGATGGTATCAATGTCCAAAGTATGTATAGTCATCATAAGTGCATTGCTAAGAACCAAATAACAATATATAATAGAAAAAACTCTTGGAAAAGCACCACTTGAAAGAGATAAATTAGATGTTCTCTAGAAACCTCCTTTAATTCTAATTTAAAATGTTCTAGTACAGACATCTCAGAAATTCTTAGGTGCCCATTCTGGTATATAGGACTAGAGGCATCATGTTCCAATGGCCCAAAAATATAAATAAAAGAATATTACTATTATAATATGCCCCCAATTAAGGGGTAATGAGCCAATATTAGCTCTAGTCATGCCTTTCCCCTTGAGACAAGTGTTTTCCTCAAATCTTGACTAACTGCAGGTGTTTCCTGAGCAAAATCTCATCTTCCCAGTTAAGTGGAATCTTCAAATGTAGTTTCCTTCCATTTAATAGTAGGATACTTTGGTGTTTTGGATCATTCCCACCATAGTTCTGTGTTTGATGGCTTCCAGTTCCAATATGATTTTTCCTTCCCCTCGGGCCAAGTCTCCTCCTGGGAATATATATTTTTGAACTGGATCTTGTCACCTATAACCTTCTTTTAAGCATAAAATGTGGAAAACTGGGTGTAATTTCCGTGGAAGATGCAGGTAACTCCAATTTGTATGCTATAGTACCAATCTTTGCAACACCTTCTAAGGGCCATAGTACTTTGTGGATAATCATTGTATCCCTCTATTTGCCTGAGTGGAGCACCTCCGCTTTTGTATGGTTGTATTCTAAAATACCTAACTCTAATGCAAACTTTCTAATGCAATGCATGTTGATCTCATGGTTGTTCTATGCATTATGTGCCATGGTCGCTTGTCCTTAAGATCTGAGAACTTGTTGTTGATTCTTGATGTGGATCTTCCACCGCTTTGAACCTTAGATTTTTTTTATAGAAGAAGTGATGGAAGGGAGGGTGGTATCCATAAAGTGCTATAAATGAGCCAGCCTTTTATCATAGATGAAAGGGAAGTTTTATACCTACCCATATTCCGCCTAAGGGTAACCATTTGAACTATTTTGTTTGTTTATCAAAGATAAAGTAACAAAGGTATTTCCGTATTAATTTGTCTACTCATTCCTAAGCTTATTCATCGATTGAGGGGATGATAGGATGAGCTAAGGAGCCAATTGAGTACCCAAACAAGAAAATAATTCCATCCAAAAATGTCCAGTGAAGAAGTGTTCTTTGTCACTTACAATAATTTCGGGGACTCCATGCATTTTTTTGAATTATTTCCATGAATGTGGTGGAAACTGTATCAGTTTTGAAGGGATGAGAGAGTGGTACAAAAGTGTATAATTTTATTAGTCACCAACAAATCACCAGCTGATGACACTCTTTCCTTCAGACTTTGGGGTGCAACCCCTCGTGGATGGAAACTAATAAACATCCCTCCCAATGTCAATTTGGGAGTGGATAATGGTTGTAAAAAAGTCCCTGGGGTCTTAATTGTTTAAACTCCTTTTATTTTTGGCAAACCAAACATTCCTCGCCACAAACCTTTGAATATCGGGCTTTAAGGCCATCCCAAAAAACTTTCATTCTTTGACTCTATGGTGGTGGTTTTAAAATCCAGAGGCTCCCTCCTACTAGGTGCAATTCTTAGTACCCTGCCTTGCTTTTGGAGTCTGTGGTACAAAGATCGCTTATCTTTGTACCATAGTGAATCATTTTTCCATGTAAAATGTATCTCGATGTAATCAACTCACCAGAACCTTGTTGAGAGTGCAATGCTTTTCGCTATTCCTTCCATTCATCCCTTGTTTCTGTATTATCCAATGGGGTTGGATGGTCGAGATAGCAAAGAGAAAGGCCCCAACATCTTCACCCTTTCTTGAAAGTGCATCCTACAAATATCTTTGTTTCCTTTTATAGACAATTTCAAACAAGTGTCCAATATCTTGGTTACCCATTTTGAGAGTTCTTCCAAGATATACTCTTTGTTCCAAGAAGCATTTAAGACTATCATGATCCTGCTTTTGGACTTGAAGTCCCCACTTATTAGTAAGGAGCTACTCTTAAAATGCAGCATGCCATCATTTCCTCCTCTCTCATAAAATGGGTTTCTTTGTGTGTCTCTTTCCCTTTGAGCGTCAACTCTTCAAAGTTGTGGCCTTCCTTCCTGCATTTAGGACAGCACCAATTCCATTCTCGAGGCATCACATCTCCACAATAAAGGTTTTGTGAAGTCCGGAGTGGTCAATACAAGATTGTGGAGCTACATCACCTCTTTAAGTTGTTCAAAAGATTTAGTTGAAGTTCTCTCGAGTCCATGAAAATGTATCCTTCTTAGTTAGTACCATTAAATGTGCTTATATTCTTCCATAGTCTGGAAAAATCCTATGTAATAACTTGTCGTCCCAAAAACTCTAAGATTCTTACTGTTTTGGGAATCGGGCCACCCATCATGTCCTTAATCTTGTTAGGGTTCACCTTGACACCTTCATGAGATAAAAATATGACCCAAAATACTCTACCTCCTTTACTCCAAAAAACATTTGATGGTTTCATATAGTTGTTGCTCCTTTAGTAGTTGTAGCACCTTGTCAACATGTCTAATGGATCCTCCTAAGACTAGCTATAGATTAGTATATAATCACAAAATACTAACAATAAATTTTGAAGGAAGGGGCTTGAAAATGGAATCTATCAACCCTTTGAATGTGGAAGGTGCATTTGTAAGGCCAAAAGGCATGACTAAAAATTCATAATGTATTCTAAGGAGTCTGAATGTTATATTTTGGGATATCTTCTTCCTTCATCTCGATCCCATGATAAAATTCCTGATCTAAGATCCAATTTTGTGAAATAGATTGCTCCATGTAGTCTCATCTATCAATTCAACAATGACAGGAATGAGAAACTTAACTTTAATAATGATCTTGTTGAGCTATCTTATACATGGACACATACGCTATGAGCTATCTTTCTTAAATAATGACACGATCACCGTACAGAAAGTAAGAACTTCTATTATTCCACAATGTCTCTAACATCTCTTCAACCATACTAATTTCACCTTATGGGTATAAGGGTATCCTGTAGATGGGTCCGGAAGGTTAGGAGGAACATTCTCAAGAATTAGGTGAATTTCAAGGTCAAGGATTTCACAGAGGGTAAGACCTTTGGGAATATCTCAAATACATTGGAATGCTTTTATCAATGATCCCTTTGAGATCTTGAGGAATAGATGTATTTAGATGTTTGAACATCTAGTAAACATAGTTGTACAATTACACCACAATGCCTCTTTTTCAATACCTTTACGCGTCGTTAGAGTTTCATCAATTTATTGCTCGGATACCCTTTTAACCCAATTTCTTTCTTCCCTTCCAAATGAAAATTCCCCATGAAAAGTTCCTTGAAAATTCAAAACCACTATTCCGTAATGATTTCAAAACTACTATTCTTTACATATCCCCCATAGTAAGATTTATCTCATTGTATTTTCCCCCTATAAATTGATGTTCCCTCCATCTACACCACACACATTTGAAACTCAATGGAGATACAAAGTAAATCAGACCTTTAGCTAATTTATAGTGAATAAATTCATGAGTAATCATGTAATCAATTAGGGACTCATTACCTTTTCTTTTGAGATGTATCCCCCGGGATCTTGAGGGTTTGAGAAGGAGCACTCACCTAAATGCATTTCACAATGACATCGTAATAACTCTTTAGATTTAGAAATTGTTTCACGCTTTCATCTTGAGATGGTTCTTGTTCTTGTTCTTCTTCCTCTCTCTACAATCTATATGTAGAACCAATTTCTTCTCACCACACTTCTATGTCCCATCAGACTTTGTTGTTAATACAATTAAAAGCATAAACCTTTTGATTTTTCTTTTCCTCCATTGTTGAGGTGTCAACCTTGTAGGTTGGAGGTGCCTTGTGAAGAAGGAGCAGTCTGTTCTCTCTTAGATGTTGGATTGGTCCTTCTCAGAGCTTACAGCTGAAGGCTTACTGCCATTTTGCTACCTTAAATGCATTCTCCAATGATTTGGGTTCCTGCACATAACCTCATGTTGAATGTGTGTGGGATCCTTTTAGTTACTTTCATGAATACAACTGCGTCTATCTAGAATATTGGTTACCTTTTATATTTAGTCTTTGGAAGTTATTAATGTGCTTGGTAATTGAACCCCTTTGCTTGATATTTATCAATGGGCTAAAGGCATTGCCTCCGGGACCTCTCATAGTGCTATTATTTCTTCCGGTGGAAATTGTCCAAGAATGCATGCATCTGTGTTAAAATGTCATCCATGCTAAGCAAATTTATTAGGTCTCTGAAGCCATAAAGAAACAATTTGTACCTTTTGCGTATGTGGCACATTATGTTGATCAAATAATTTCTCTATTTGAAGTATCCATGTGTTTGGGTCATTGCCATCAAACTTTTTTTCATATCAATCTTAGGAACATTGGTTGGTCTCTCAAAACCAAAGTTGGAGTTCTCCATTCTTGATTCACCTTCCTTAGGTCCCTACTCAATGGATACTTTCTAATTTCTGTGTGTCTTCCAAGTATGAAATTTTCAATACTTCCATG
Source organism: Picea sitchensis (assembly GCA_010110895.2). Lineage (NCBI taxonomy): Eukaryota > Viridiplantae > Streptophyta > Pinopsida > Pinales > Pinaceae > Picea > Picea sitchensis. The sequence goes on from SNQJ01S0048780.1 coordinate 68,615, forward strand.
ATCTCTTTAAAGTCCATCCATCTTGCATCCGAAATACAGCCTCCATTGAACGAATCTCTTTGTAATTAATTTATGTCCCTATACATTTATTCACCTTCATAAAGAGTCCAAGTAGGATTTTATAGAGGCTTCTTTGGTGTAGAAATTCCCTTTGGGTGGGTGGCATGTTGGCTGGCATCACTTTGAACCTTGATTTTGAGGGGTGTGGCCTCATGACAATATTCTTCTATTAGTCTCCCAAGCTTCAACCCTTCCTCCGGGTATTAAAATTTCTTCTATGTATTTCTATGATATTTTTTCTTTGTAATTCCATAGGTTTGATCAAAATTGTATGTGCTAAGTGTAATTTATGGTAACTTTCCCACAGCTTGCTGATTTTTGGCATTTTCCAGAGATCTCACTTGTATAGTGTGTCTCCTGCATAAAATAACGGAGATGGCAAATTCTGAAACTTGTAACTGGAAATACTACAAATTGGTCTAATGATCCTGGAAATTTGAAACGAAGTTCCACTAATTTGATACTGAGGGATAATTCTATGGGATTGCCTGGCACCAGGAATGACTTTCTGAGACAGCTGAGACTAGTCGACACCCACCCACAGGTAAAATTCCAGATGTTCTAAGCTAAAATTTTACTAATGTATAATTTTACTTAATTTAAGGTATATCCTCCTGATTCTGCAGTCCCAAATGACTGCATATGGTGAAAAGGCCTTGGCAGCAAAATTCTTTAAATGAATTGTCAGGATGATCCTGTAACCCTATCTTGTATGGCCGGGACATTCCTGGAATGGCATTCTCCTGGGAGGATAAATTAAACCCAACGTATCTTTGATCCAGATACTCAATATCCTCCCAAGCTGCCTTTGAAACATTGAAGAAAAGAGTGGTATAGGCACTGCTAAGCAGGTCTCGCATGTAGCAAATAAAACCCAAAGACCTTTGAGAGCTCGAAGTACTATATGTATGTCCAGCAATGGCAGCAAACCAAGCTAATTTTGGTGTAGATAATTTCTAGAATAAGCTCTTCGAGGGGGCGTAACCTCTTTAACCTAGAATTTAAATGTTCCAAGTACATATGATTCAAAATGGGAAATGTCTCCTTGGTATATATAGGAGACTAGGAGGTATAATTGATGTTCAATGGCTTCCAAAGCGTTGGCATATATAAATAAATACATTACTTTAATATAATATGCCCCAATTAAGGGGTAATGAGCCAATATTAGGGGCCGGAAGGGCCTGTGCTTATTCAGAGTAGTCGCCTGAACGGGTTAGTGCACTTCCAAACGGCTGGTATAGTTTCTTGTATGTAAGTCCCACCTCAGCAGGTCTCTGTTGTTCCATGAGGTTCAAATCCCTTGTGCTCGCCTCCCCAAGCAAGTTCCTAACTGGAATCTCTTCCATCCTGCCTCCTGTGAATCTTTGTATCTTTTCCAACTTAGACTCTCTTACCTGCCTTGCCTTCTTCTGTGATCCTAATCTCTAACTGCTGGATTTCCTCTTTCCATTCTTATCCTGATCTTCTCCTAGTATGTATCTCTGCTGTTGTTGATGTGTCTCAAAGGGCTTGCTGGCCATCCTCCCCGAGCCACCTCGGGTGGGATATACTTTCTCTCACAGGCTGGATGGTAGTCCTCTAAACCTTCTGTGTGTCTGCCAGTCCACACCTTCTGCCTGGCTCAGCCATCTCCTGCCCTCTAAGGAGTCATCCAGCTCCTCCAAATGCATGTCCTTGCTCCTTTATTTTTCTTTCCCAGCCTTTCCTTTCCTTCCTAGCTCTCTCCTTCCTGATCCGGTCCCCATCCTAAGTCTCTTCCTAACAAAAGCTCTAGAGCATGCTTTGTTCTCTACAAACCTAATAACTTCAAATTGTTCTTCTGTCAGTGTTCCATGGATGATAACAAGTAACTTAATAAATCTTCCACACAACTATCAATTCTCCTTTTAAAATAATAAACTTATTCTTCCTAAATGAAAATTCACAGTTTCCTGTGTACTCCTAAGTTTTTCTCCTCGTATTAATGGATCTCAACTTGTGCTCTCATCCTGTTGTATAGTCCCATGTCAAGTCCTATATTCCATCTATGCATTTGTTTTAATTTCTCTCATGATGACCTTAGAATAACCTACATCTCGATCATCTACCACTTTCTCTAACCCGTCCTAACGTAGGTTTGAACTTCTATGGATTCTCTCCTTGATTATCCTCTTAACAATGCCCTCATCTCTTGACCTTGATCATTCCTACAAATTTAGCAACCATCCCACAACCTCAACCTTAAACGTCAATCTACAATAAAGACAATAGGACCGCACTGGAATCTCCAATGTAAGATGTCCCTGGTCTCTAAGGGCTATAAACATAATGTAAACCTTCTGCTAAGTTCCTTAACTCTTCTTGTACTACAATAATTAGGACCAAGTAGCTAGCTATAACTGCAAAATTCTTTCTAGGTTCCCGCACCACTTATTAGTCAAAAAATTCTTCCGTGTATGGTGGAATAAATATATCTTTCTAGTTCTACTAATTTTATCTGACTAACTCTTCTCTCTGAAATGTACCCTAGATTTTACTAGGGACATAATCTACTTTAAAATATGCATTGTGATCTAAGGCTTTTCAAAATAAAAATTTTCTACCTCTTTACTCTAATTCTATCTAAGTAATAAAGCTTCCTTTACTTCCTTTCAGTCCCACTTTTTCCTTCTAGATTTGAGTTTCTTTCTTAGGCAATGTAGCTCGTAAGATGGGGTGAATATTAAGCACTACAACAATAGATTCATGCATAGAGTTTCTCTTCTTTACTTCTAAGTTCCTATCAATCAAAGTTCTTGTCCCAAGAATTTAATCCATTTTTGGCATAGGGGTAGACCTGTGGTTCAACGCTTCAAAAAGTGCACCAACAAAACCTTAACTACTGGGCCTTTCGAGAACACTGCTAAGTAGGGTAAGTCTCACCCAGGTAGAGGCGTGGGGGGTTATATTGACTCAATTTTTCCGGAATCCAAGTCAGACATAGATATATGATTGTAACACTTCACAAAGTAATTTAGGATAACACACATTATTATCTCATTCAATCAATCAAACCCTAAGAAATAACAAATCACCGAATGTAGTAAATAATAACAATAAAATATACATCGTGACTTAGCATCATATATATAAGTTATATCTAAATACATCTAACATAAAACAAAGCACTAAAGAATCTATAGATCTATCTATCATTCATAACATTTAATGCACTAAGAAAATTCATGATAAACATTATAGCACAAAGAAAACCATCGACATACATAATATAATGGTTCACTCCCAAAGGGCTACCACCAACCGCTTCTTTATTAGGTTTCAATATCTTATATCTATCTTTCCTCAGGTATCTGCCATGTGAGCTAAGCTTCATCTAGATGTTGATCCAATGACCAAGGTAAGAATTAGATCCACCTTCCCAAAATTAGCTCAAGGCATAGAGCCAACTCCTCCATAGAACAAAGCCTTATATGCCACAAGTTGTTTACACAAAGAAACCCAAAACTACTTCAGCCTTACACTTAGCTGCATTTCATGTTAACTCCTTTCTAGCACCTCCAGATTCCACTTCTATATTTGCATTCCTTCCTTGGTATATACTTTACATCCTCAAAAAGGTCTAATCATGAGTAAACCCATGGGCCAACATCCTAAAACCCTAATGGGCCATAAAACTTAATGAACCCCTGGTCCAAAACAAGTGAGATCCTCTGATCTCAGCTCCGCCTCAGTGCTCCATCTTCGACTCTCAATAAGTCCAAAGTGGGAGTCAAACCCCGACCAATGTTTTTTTCAAAACTTGGTCGAGGGCCAACTATAAGCAACATTACCTAAATTCCACCTTGTAACTATAACATGCATATCCTATGACAAATCATTTGTTGTCATATGTGTGTTGCTCTAGAACAAATTTGTCCACATGGGTCTTGATTGTATGGTCCATGAGATGTAGTAGTGTGGATCCCGCTGATCTAACTCCAGTCACACAAAAATGGAAGCAATAATTTTCTAACACCAAACTAGCAACATGCCCAAAATGACCTTCTCCAATGAATTCAAACCAATTCTAAATCGATGGGATTAATTCCACATATTTCATATTGTGTATATTAGTTATGATCAACAAACATTCTATTTCTCCCAAGTTATGGCCTATTGAGTTTGTCTTTTCCTTGCTTGGGTATTTGAAGGCTAGATAGATCAGTTAGAATTTGATCCAATATGAAGGAATCAAATCACCCATACAAAATTGGTCATTCTCCAGTTTGAATTTTCCAATTTGGAAATATATCTATATGTTGGATGTACATTGCATCATTTTGGAGATTTTATTGTTTGTAAAAATTATATATAGAGGAAGGGGGGAATTCTGGAAGGGGGAGAAATATTTTATGAATATTGGAACTGTAACTTACTTTAGATTGTTAATATAAGGCTACTGTTGAATTCATGGTATATTGATGATTGTTATGTAGTTTTTAAATACTTATGTAGTGTGTTACCATCCAAGAGACCTCCCTAAACTAGGTATGCACTATATCAATTACTATTAGATGCATTTAGTTCATGCATAGTGTAGTTATATTATTTTATTGATTTTTTGTTCAATTCCTTTGTTCTTTCATTTCTATTTTTTTCCGAGGTAATATTTCATGGGAAACCCCCGAGTACTTCCCCACTTTGTGGATGGTAAATGGGGTAAATTGTCGACCCTGATGTCCATGGTAGGCCTAACCCTAAGGGGGAAGAAGAGATTCAATCCCGTGACCTCCTTCGCTGGGGATAACTTCATGTCTGTCTCAGAACCACTTGAGCTAACCCTTGGGGCTTGCTCTTTCATTTATGGTAATGTTGCATGCTCTTTAAATTCTAATTAAAGCGAGTTACAAAGTGTGTGGTGTGTGTGCTACATGAATCTTAATCAACAATTGTTGCAAGAATTCTAATGTATACATGTGTTACAGGAACTTGAAACAACATATGCGATATTTCTAGTTTTAAATTTATGCAACGAGATTTCTTTGATTTGATTTAAGTATTGATGTTTTTTAAAGATACACGAATTGTTTAAATCATTGAGATAATTATATAAAAAAAATTGTTATATGAATATTTCTGATTTAAATAAAAGACCGTGATTGGATTAATGAACACTATAGCTCCAATATTTAATCTTAGTTCTTGAATTGATTTATTAAGCAAACCATCTTTTGAATTCATTAGAACTAGTTTAGCATTTTTAGTGTTAGTTGCCTAATCTTGCATATATTTTTCTTGCATATCATAAGTCTACGAACACTAGATTGATAATTTAATTTTCATAATTTATGAATATAAATTGACTGACACCCATGCACACGAATCACAATGAAAATGAGATCCCTATACTAGACTTCAATGCATTAACATCCCCCCACTATAGTACTATCATTGCCAATGGTGTTAGTATTGTGGCCTATGGGTTTTCTTTGAATTATATTGGTTGTTATCTTTATAATGCATTTCTAGGTTTCACTACCATGACACATCTCTATGGTGAAATTTTGTTTTACCTTAATAATTACTCTATTATTTCCATGTATCTATTGTATGTGTGTTTTGTGGTTTATAAAACATTCCCCACCTCAAAATATTTTCCAATATAGAAGTTGTATTTTGGGGAGTAAGTCCTTAGATGGATGTGATCACACAATCATGATGGAGCACTATCATCACCAGTGTTACTATTGCCATGCCTTGCAACTTGTATTTGGCTCAATTTAGTCATTATCTATGCGATGTGGTATATCTATATGGTGGTATTTTCTTCACATTAATATGGTGGTATTTTTTTTTATCTATATGGTGGTATTTTTTTACCATCAAAGAGGAAATTGTGTAATACATGTATTTCTTTTGACCATCAAAGAGGTCAAAGAGGTTCTATATATGAAAAATTTAGCCTATAAGTGAGATATTATAATCATTTTTAGGATTGGTACAAATGGGGAAGGTTTTTGGTACAATATAAGAGATGCAATGGAAACAATTTGAGGTCATTTATATGGTTAAAAAAATCATCAAGAAGACAAAAGAATTAACGCTTAAAAACATTAAAGCTAGTAATAATCGCAATATATTTTATCTATAAAAATTCAAACTTATCACCATGTAAAAAAAGATAAAACCATCATTCAATTTGTGCACAACATATTCCATCATCACTTAATCCAAGGCCACTTCTCCAATCCACCAATATCATTTTTCAAACAAAACTCTATGTTTATACAAATTTATTCAAACATTTGCTCATCCACAATTATAATCACTTTCTCTCTGCTAAACTTTACTTGTATTTTCTCTAGGTAGATGGAAGTAGGTGAAAAATTGAAAGCAAGGGAGGTGACTTATAGGTATGGTGTCAAATTTCAAGTGGTGACTAATCACGATCTCCCTACGCCTTTTCTTTTATCAAATGAAATAAAATTTATTTTTGGTTCCTATTAAAGTAATTGATAAAAAAACATGTGACAATAATTAGGCAACATGTAAATTATGATCTATGAGTGCTAGCCATGTGGTGACAAAGTGTCACAAAATATGGAGTCCATGTCTACTTTATAAGTGGAGAATTTAGTGGCTATGTGCGATTGTTATTCAAAATTTATTTAGGTACATATATACTCATCCAATGAATTGACACACATGAATATATCAAAGTTCAATAGTGTTGGCTCATTTGTGATGCCTAGTGGGGCTAACTATGGGTTGTCAATTAAGGAAGATAGGCTCTTCATTTTAAATTTTATGAGAGTTGTCTTATGTTATAAATATAGATAACGTATAAATTGAGAAATTAATTAATGTGAAGTATTGTTGAATAATGATGACTCTCACATATTTGTTTTATCATGGCTTCATATCCTATGGAGGCCCTAAGCATGTGAGAGATTTTGTCTCATGATAATTCAAGGAGAAAGGTAGAGATGAAGTGTTAATGTAGTATTAGCGAGAGTAGACCGTGTTTCTTTGCGAGTAGTTTTCATCTTGTAGAGATTTTGTTTTTTGATAAGTAGAAAGATTGCTCTTGTTTCTATGTGTGAGTATCCTTTTGTTTGCAAAATTCTATCACTTTTAGATTTAAAGTGAAGTATTGAAGAAAAAAAGAGATTGTGCATGAGTGGTGCTATGGCATATCAGTGGCATTGTGATATGGTTCATCTGTAGTTTGAATCCTATCGTTATGATGATGATATTGACTTTAAAAAGATGTGATAAATTGTTGGTACATGGATGAAGAAGCTTTCATTGGGCCCCATGTAGAAATTCAAGAAAGCTAACATATTGCTTGTTTTCATACGAACATAACTATTTATTTTGAGAGTTTTCTAGAATCACCATGTTTATTTGGGAAATGTTAATGTTTCAGATAAGAAACTAATTGTCCATCGTCAAGACCGATATGATCACAAGAAGAATTGAAGAATATCAAGGGTAACATGAAACATAAATAAGAACCATAACGAAAAAATAACAAACTTTATTGTTGAAGATTATATTAAAAGTTAAAAAAAGGAAGAAAGATAGACCCATATAACAAAGATAACCTAATAATAAAATAAATAGAAAAAAAAACAAGAAAAAAGGGGAAGATACATTTAACTAGCACAAGATTACATGTTGAAGGTAAACTTGAAAGTAAAAAACCAAGATAGATAGACTCATATAACAAGGATAAAGTAATAAAAAAATAAATAGAAAAAGAAAACAAGAAAAAAAAAGGGAGGAGACACTTAATGGGTAATACAAATAAATTAAAAACAAAGAGAATAATGATGAAATATAAATCCAATTATGATAAATAACAACAAAAAAGGGAGACACTAAAATAATAAAACTACAATCCAAAAAATCAAAAGACTTTGGAAACAAACAATCCAAGCAAATTTACAAAAAATTAATCTAAAGAGCAGAGGGAAAAAAAGGAAAGAAAAACAAACCAAAGGGATCAAATAATTGTCACATGGGACAAACACCGAAATGGAACAAAACCAAAGGAGAAGGAATCATCATTTTCCTTTGGGTTGGTTTCATTTTGGTGTTTGTTCGGTCTAGTGATTGTTTGATCCTTTTGGTTTGTTTTGTGCTCATTTTTTTCTCTTTCTCGATGGATTAGTTTTCTTGGATTATGCTTGGTTTCCTTGTTCTCTCCCTTTTGTATTTGATTTTTTCACCTCAATTTTTCTTATTTTATTGATTCAATTTCTATTTTTTTCTTTACCTTTGTTTGATTTTTTCACCTCTATTTTTCTTATTTTATTGATTCCATTTCTATTTTGTCTTTACCTTTATTGGATTTTTGTTTTTTCTTTCTTTTCTAGGTTTTTAGTTATTTTTTTTGTTACGCCTTGTGTCATGTCCCTTCCATTAGTTTTTATTTATTTATTATTTTTCTTATAGTTTATCATTTTTTATGAGCCACTCAACATTCTTTTCTAGATTGAAGCTAACCTATGGCATGTAATCTTGTGTTTTTTCCTTTCTAATCATTATTTATGTTTCCTATTACCCTTGAAATCCTTTGATTCTTCATGTGAGATTATTGGTCATGATGATAGATAGTGACTTTCTTGTATGAAACATTGACATTTCCTAATTAAAAACAATGATTGCAAAAAACATCTTGTAATAAAGTAACTTATTGACTTGTCACGTGAGTTCATTAATGACATAGTTAAATGTGCATGTGTCGTTGAATCTTGGGACCTGTGCATGGTCTAAGGATAAAATCTAGGGTGATGGGCCATAACAATTTCCTTTGGGACTCCTTGTTCGTGTGCATGGTCTTGACCTATCACACATGCTTTGAAGTGGAAATATTTATCTTATGGTGGTCATTTATAGGTTTGGTGTGCTAAGGGTGGTTAGTAGGGTCCAACCGACAATTCAAGAGTGGGGCTAGGATCTTAGACCATTAAATTTGTCTCTAGGGCTCATGATCCATGCTTTGTGTATTGGAGCACTCGTTAAAACCTACAAAGGGAATCTTTAAGTTACAAGAGATATCCAACCACATTTCAAGGATTGGAATACCATGAATAGTTCTCATGGCCTATGCCATCGTCCATGACAAAAGGCCCAGGAATTATGCCATAATACTTGTCTCTTGTGCTCATGGTCCATGCATGGGGTCCTAGACCACTCCATAATATTTGCATCAAAAAATGTTTTCCATATGAGTGATATATAGTAACCATTTTGAGTTTTGGAACACAAAGAATGG